>VZTD01005029.1:504492-552491 GCA_013397725.1 Rhagologus leucostigma
TTGTTTCCTCTCCCCCCCCCCCCCCCCTTATTTTCCCTCCCCTGTGCTCTTCCAAAGGATTTCTTTTTGGATTTTAAATCTGCCTTCACCTCTGCCAGGATTTGCTATTTCTGTTTTAGCCTCAGAAAATATTAAGTAGCTCCACAGGAAATGGGCCTTGCAGATATTTCTCATTATGTGGATTTTTTTTCCACCTTTTCTTTAGATCTCAACCTTATTCTCCTTGATATCTTTAGAAATGTCCTTTTTTAAACACTGGGAGGTTTGAACTGTGCCCATGGAATTAGGGAATAAGTTACTTAAGAGAATGATTTTTAATTTGGTTTTTATTTGACTCAGTTTTATTTGGTTCTTCTTTTCCCTTTTTTTTTTGCCCACCTGTGCAAGGCACTGTGGATATTTGATATATTTAACATTTGGGAATGGGATATTTGGAGTTTTTCTTTTTCTAATACACTATTTTTTCCAATCCTTGGCTTTTGGGAATGTTCATTTCTTTGGGTCTTTCCAATACACCCACACTTCCTACACTTATCCAGCTGTGAAGCAAGGCCACTCCCTTTATTTTTGCCAGCAATGTTATTGATTCTACCAGTAAATTTCATTATTTTGACTAGAAAATTTTATTAGTTTTAATAGTAAAATGTATTATTTTTAATAGTAAATCACTAGTAAAATGTTCTTTTTAGGAGTAATTTGAAATCTTTATTTTCTGTGAGGCCAATCCTTGAGAAAAGCCGAATTTTCCTTTCAATCATCAGCTTCTTGCCCTTGGAACTGGCTCTGTGATTTCTGCTGCCAGTTATGGACACTTTCGGTTGATATTTTAAATAATGAGCCAGAAATCCACAATAACTTTTGGGAAGGGGGAGGATCCTCTCCAGCCCTGTGTCCATTTCAAGCCCCAGGTCCCACAAAACCCCTCCTCTGGCTCTGGGAAATGCAAATTGAGGAGTCCTTTCCTCCTCCCCCTTGCTGGCCCCCCACATTTTGACACCTCAGCGTCTCCAAACATGGAATTTCTGGAGCCAGGAGACCCGGAGCTCATCCCTGGATCTTCAGAGCAGGCAGAGGTGGACTGAGGGCTGCTCAGCTCTGCCAAAATGCCAGTATTTCTGTGCCTGCAGAAGCAGGTATCCCTGTTCCTGGAACAGCCGGCTCCCAGAGTTCAGGGATCCAGGAATCTGAGCCTTTCCTGTGCCGGGCAGGAGCCGAGCGGGCATCCCCGGTTAGGATTTGGGCATCCACCTCTGCGATGCCTTAAGTTTTGCTTTTCTGTCGTCCACCTTGCTGCCTTCTCCTGCTTGACTTGGTGAGCTTGGTTTGGTTGTTTGTGGAGTTTTTTGCGTTGTTTTTTTCCCCCCTTTTTTCCCCTGGATTCTTTCCTGACCTCCTTACACAGTATCAGCCTCATCTTCCCTTCTCTAGATCCCTTTGTGACCCTCACCCTCCTCCCCTGTGTATTTGTTCTCCTTCAGGGCACCACTTGTTTTCTCCTTTCTCAGAGTTTTTGCATTCACTCCTTAATTTCTTGATGGTTTTTTTTGGCTTCAGCAACAGCCCTGGTGATGTGCAGCCTCTAAAACCAGCAATCTGTTACCTGCCAAAAGTTTGGCGCTCCTGCTGTCTGCCTTGTGCTCTTCAAAAATTAGATTAATTCATTAGAAGCTGAAATTAAAAGGCGAGGCAAGGGGACACAGGACTTGGAGCTTGAAGGTCTGCATTTGTGCTGGTGGTGTAAGAGAAAAAATAATCCATGGTGGTTCTTTTGCTGCTTTTTGGGTCAATGATATAGGTGTATATCAAGAGAGTCACAGAAAAAATAGATATAAAATACATATAAACATATGTATTTTTGTATAATCTATATAATTGTGTATATAATTATAGTTTTTCTATTTTATATGATTTATATAAATTTTAATATATTTTATACACTTTAAATATATTTTTATATTTTTAATATAATTTTTAATATAATTTATTTATCTAGCAAATGGTTGTCACTGCAAGGAATGCAAATTAAATTATTGGAGTAATTTATCTCCTGGCTTTCTAAAAGTACTTTCTAACCATTGCACTTGAAAGGTGAACAAATAACAGCAGCATTTATCAGGAAAGGGATCTTTCCTTGAGTTGAATCTCCCGCCTCAGTCCTGGCTGGATCCAGGCTTGGGCAGGGCCAGGTTTGTGCTGCTCCCGTGGCAGCTTTAGGGGCTCACAACTCCCGGGCTCAGGGATGTTCTGGGGCTCCTGAGCCAGGAGTGCCTTCTGCCCTCAGCTGCTGACAGGGCTGCTCCCAGGCCTAAACCCCCGAGATTTTAGGCTTATAGTCAGAACCCTAACCCTAACTTTAAAAATCTGGATTTGGGCTTCTTGGGATGTTCTTGCAATCCTGCTGAGCTGGGAATGCCGGAGTTCACTCTGTGTGGAACACTTGGGCTCTCTGAGCCCTTTTGCACCATTTCTTTGAGAATCTCAGGGCTCAGAATCGCTGTAGCCGGAATTTTTCCCTCCTCCTGTGCCGGACTGTGGAGCTGGAACCTTTTGGCTTAGGCACAGGCACATTTTTGGGCTGCAGCTGCCAGGCACAGCCTTGGCACAGCCCCTCCTCAATCTCCGCAGGCTCCCAAATCCGTTCCGGCTCTGACGCTTCTGTTTTCACTGCCCTGGGGAATATCCTGGAAATCCACAGCCATGAAAACACCATTTACAGCTGACAATTAATGGAAGCTGTTTGAGGTTTCATCTGGTGCTTCCTCCCTAAGAAACTTGTTTTTCCTAGAAGGATTTCTAAAATAACCTATCTGTTGTTATCATATTATTGCTTGTGTTATTACTTGTATATGTTATTTATATGTTATTAATAATATTCCTCTTGTTAAGTACTTAGGGAGTCCCAGTTGACAGGAATCTTCATGGTTATAGAGAGTAAGGAAATAATAATATTAAATATGTAACTTTATAGTATCCTTAAGCTCCATGTTCACATAAGGCAATCTTTTATCCTCCCAGCAACAGAATTAGGCTTTGTTCCTTTGATGATTAATGAATAAAATAAACACATTGTTGAAGTAAACCTTTCAGAGTTCAAACCTCAATGTCTTTTTTGCAGGTACTCCTGAGGATTATCCCCAGTATTTCCACATGAATCTCACAACGGCTGAACTCACCCTCCTCAAGCCAATAAATAGGGATTTACACCAGAAGTTTGACTTGGTTATTAAGGTAATTCGGGCTGAATTCGTGTTTTTCTATTCATTCGAAAACAAAAAGCTCTGGAGAAAATGTGGAAGTGAGCCTGCTTGTCTCTTCTGCAGTTTTCACTTCCTTTTTAGCCTGTCAGGCGTCATTTAGCACCATCGGGGGGAGAAGAGTGTGAAGCATTTGTGAAAAGGGAATGAATCGTGGCAGAGTTTTAAAGTTTCAAGTTACATTGTGTGAACAAACTCAGCACCACTTGCCCCCTCGCTTTTTTTTGAGCCCCGTCGTCCTGAGAGTGCAGCTGGTTTCTATTTCAGTGTTCAGGTCACGGCCCATCCTAGCGGATCATGGCGGCACAGATCACTGTGTGCGTGGTGAATGTTCCCAGGACCCCAGCACGGGTCACGCTGGGGTAGTGGTGAATAATTCATACTTGAGTAGTGAATATTCACAGGATCCCAGGATGGCTCAGGCTGCAGGGAGCACAGCGGGCACCTGGTGGCAGCTCCCTGCTCCAGCAGGGCCATCCCAGAGCACAGGGCACAGCACTGTGTGCACACAGCTCTGGAACAGCCGCAGGGAGGAGACCCCACAGCCTCTCTGGACAATCTGTTCAGGGCTGGGCACTGCCCAGGGCAGAAGTTGTGCCTCCTGTGCGGGGGGAATTGCTGCCATCGGGCCCTGCCCGTCGCTCTGGTGCCATCGCTGGGCCCCCGCAGCAGAGCCCGGGCCCTGCTCGGAGCCCTCCCTGCAGCCAGGGACACCCAGGGCTGAGGGCCCCTCTCAGCTGGGGCTCCTCTCGAGGCTGCACAGCCCCAGCTCCCTCAGCCTTTCCTGGGCACGGAGATGCTCCAGGCCCTTCCTCGGCCCCGCAGCCCCCGCTGGCCCCGCTCCAGCAGCTCCCTGGCCCTGCTGTGCTGAGGAGCCAGAGCTGGACACGGCACTCCAGAGGTGCCCCCGGGGCTGGCCAGAGGGGCAGGATCCCTCCCTGCCCTGCTGGGAATGCTCTTCCTGCTGCCCATTCAGCTCCTAGTGCTGGGAAAAGCCATAAAGCACAGCCTGTCCCTGGCAGTGTCCAAGTCCAGGTTGGACATTGGGGCTTGGAGCAGCCTGGGACAGTGGAAGGTGTCCCTGCCCATGGCAGGGGTGGCACTGGATGGGCTTTAAGGTCCCTTCAAACCCAAACCATTCCATGACTCTAAATATCCTAAGGAGTTACAGGTTAAAGCCCTGTAGCCCTTTAGTTCCCAAACTTGGGCAGCACAATACATCAATTAAAAAATCATTAACTGGTGTGGGAGGGTATTTTCTGTGCCTAAAAAGCAACCTGGGTCATTAACAGCAATGTTTATAGGATTTAGGAGGTTCCTGTTGCTGTGATAAATGTGCAGTCAGGGAAAATAAGGAAATAGTAAGGAAAAGGATCAGTCTGTAAGGATGACAATGTGCCACCTACTAAAACAATGAAAGTTTTAGTGCTGTATCCTTCAGAGACCACTGGAATAATGGCTCGGGCTTGTACCAAATTGAACCTCCAGCTTCTTGTGTTGCACGTTTCTCATTTCTCACAGTTGTAGGATCGGATTCTGTTTTATCTGGAGGGGTGCAACGTGTGATGTTTCCCTTCAAACAGAAAATCTGCTATTTTTGCAGCATGCATTCAATTTAATCTTTAAAATATTCCCTCTGATATGAGAAGATCAATTTTTTTGTTCTCCCGTTAAGATATCATGGAAAACTGTGAAATGGAAAAGGTGGTTAAGTCAATACAGGAATATTTGAATGCAGGAAGGAAGGAGGACAGGAAATGGGGGCACTCAGCTGCATTGCTGATAAATGTTGAATTCTCAAATACGGAGACAATGGAAAAAACTGAGGATCCTAATAAGAAATGCTCGGTTTCAACCTCTCTCTATCTCTGGAATTTATTAGATGACAAGCAAGGAGAAAAACAATTTTGCCCTTCTGTGGAAGCTCTTGGCACTTCCATTCCCTCCCAAGAAACATGGGCATTATTACAACATCCTTACAAAAAATATATGGATTTTTGAGGGAGTTCCCATTGAATTTTCCATGTGGCAACAGCAAGGCTGCCACAATATGTGGATTAAGCCTTTAAACTGAAAGGGCATAATTAAAATTACAGTGACATGACCACTGCACTGCAGACATGAGATTATGCTCTTGTTACCAGCTCTAAAAAGCATCAGACAGGTTTTATTTATTTTTTTTAAGCATGAAGCAAATGGGAGAATTAATCAAATCGAGGCACTTTGCTCCTTTCCTGTTTGAGCAGGGGTTATTGATCAATCAGACATAATCTAAGCTGGCAGTTCCATTATGATCCATTTGCAAAGAGGATGGCCTACAGGAGGCTGGGTGTGAAATGCTCATGGGTGGAATTCCTGCCCTTTGGAGAATTTACCACACCTGGGCGAGAGCAGCTTTTGATAAATTTGCTCATGCTGGGGGTGATTCGGTTCACAGGGACTCACTTCTGGAGCAGGCAAAGGATGAGGAGCTGCAGGAGGTTCTCCTCAATGTTTGGAGTGGGTTGATACCCAGTAATTAAGGAAAAATCAAGAATTTTGTCTGTTCAGAGCTGCTATGAAGCCTGTGGGAGTTGCAAGAGCAAAAAAAAACCTGGAAGTATTTTGAGGCTAGTGAAGGGCTGAGAATCCCACACTGGTTTGGGCTGGAAGGGATCTCAAAACTCATTCCACCCCCTTTCCATGGGCAGGGACACCTTCCACTGTCCCAGGCTGCTCCAAGCCCCAGTGTCCAGCCTGGCCTTGGACACTTCCAGGGATCCAGGGGCAGCCACAGCTGCTCTGGGAATCTGTGCCTGGACCTCCCCACCCTCACTGACCTTTTTCCTTTCTGGCTGTACCACTCTGGTCTGTGTTATTTACCCAGGAATGTGTCAGATTTCCCCTCCTCTAAAGAAAATGCATCCTTGTCAAATTCAAAATCGGGGAAAGCATTTTATTTCTCCTGCAAAAATTGGTTTTCCATCTCTAATGGCCTTGTATTAGTGACTAAAAATGCTTTGACTTTTAGAACATCAGATGGAAAAATAGAGGAATGTTTTGATGATCTCATGTGGGCATCTGTGTACTGGTGAAATGAAATTGATCGTTTTAGAGTAGTTTAGACAGTTAAATTGAGAGATAAATTAATTTAGTTGATTAAATTGATAGTTCTAGAGTAGGTTTTCATCCAGTCTGGATGATCAATTCATAAACCACTGTCTGCTGTATTTGATTGTATTTGGGAAATTAGGAAGGATTTATGTGACTTGGGCATCTCAATAAAAACCCCAACTAGATTAGTTTAAAAAATAGGAGGGAAGAGGGAAAAGATGAGTTTCCCAGCTTCAAGTAACGTTTGTAGCCTGATTTATTGATAATACTTTTCCTTGGATCTAAGGGTTTTATGGCTCTTAGGGAATAGACTCTCACAACGTGGGCTAGTGGAAGGTGGGGTGGAACTGGATGAGCTTTAAGGCCCTCCCAACCCAAACCAGTCTGGAATTCCGTGGAAAAGAATTGGTTTGTGTCCCCTGGGGTGGTTTTGGTGCCTCCTCCACAGAGCTGGTGACGGAAATGTGCTTCAACACAGAGGATTTTGAAGAATATCCTTGCAGAGCGTTTTCGGTAACCTATGGATCTATCCCTGTGATCCCAGGGCGGGTTTCAGCCAGGCTGTCATGAACCCAGAGACAGACAATTCCATGGAAACAGCTCTCCAGTGGGATTGCATTTCCCTGTTGTTCAGGGGGTGGCGGAAGGTCGGAGTGGAACAGAGTGTTTGAAATTCCAGTGTTACCGGGAAATTGGTTTGGGATCCCATTGTGCAAAGAGGTGATGGAGAACGTTCCCGCTGTGATATCTGCTCTGTTTACTCTGGAATTTCTCCTGGCTGGAATTTTTGAACCAAGTGAGATTTCCAGCCAAACTGGGTAGCAGAGAGGCAGCTCCCATCTCTGCTCCCTGGGACAGGGACAGCACCCAGGGAATGGCGGGAGCTGGGCCAGGGGAGGTTTAGGTTGGATATCAGGGAAAGGTTCTTCCCCCAGAGGGTGCTGGGCACTGCCCAGGCTCCCCAGGGAATGGGCGTGGCCCCGAGGCTGCCAGAGCTCCAGGAGCATTCGGACACGCTGCCAGGGATGCCCAGGTGGGGTTGTTGGGGTGTCTGTGCAGGGCCAGGGGTTGGACTGGATGATCCCTGTGGGTCCCTCCCAGCTCAGGATATTCTGTGGTTCTCTGATACCTTTCTCGTGGAGGTGCTTTGGATCAGAGAGGTGCTGCCAGCAGTCCCAGTGTAATAAACCCTTCTCAATGTCCATGATTCTCCCTAATACGGATCTCAGCAGAAACAACAGGACGTCGTGCTCTCCTGCTCCTCACTCTGGAGCTTTATTGGTTTCTCTGATCCCATTGGGAACTTCATGGATCCCTCCTGCCCGTTGCTCTCGAGGCTGTCAAAAAATTCCTGCGTTACAGGGAAAAAAGGCATCGCTTTGGAAACAACCTCAGGATCAAACTGGAAGGCAGGAAATAAGGCTATTTATGTGCCATGGTTTGTGTGATTGCACCAGGGCTGTTTCCTGTTCTGAGTGGAAATACGGGGAGACTGGGAGAGGTTGTTTGCCAGCCACGGGAAGGTGCAGAGGGCAAGAAATGATTGGTTTTAAAACACAGGGAGGTTGTGGAGGACAGCTCTAGTCTGGAGAAACTTGGGAATTATCTCAGTGATTGAAATACTGAAATAGCAGCTAATTCTGATCCTGAGGTATTAGAGAATCATAATATAAATTTTATATAAATTATATTATATATGTATATATAAAATATTTTGGTTGTAAAGACAAATATATAGTCACAGAATCATTTAGGTTGGAAAAACCCTCTAAAATCATCAATTCCAGCCCTTAACCCAGCCAAGCCCACCACTACTCCATGTCCACCTGTCTTCCCAACACTTCCTGGGATGGAACTTCCAGGGATTTGACTGTAGAATTGCAGAAGGACTTTGCAAGACCAAGTGAGTCGGTGATAAAGTGGCTGATAAAATTAGGCATGGCTTAAAAATAAAGTGAAACGTGTCAGAAAGGATCGTCCTAAACTTTTCTAGAAAATGATGGGTTCTGGCCTGACTTGGGAATGAGATCTGGGTGTTGGAACAGGGAACGGAGTGTGAAGGTTGGCTCAGTGATCCAAAAAAAAAAAAAAAAAGGAAATGGAACATTAGAAATCATTGGTGAAAATAGAGAAAAGAACAGGGAGAAAAGCACTGCAGCTCTGAACAGAGCCAGGCGTCCTGAGCACAGTGTCCCAAAAAGGACACAGCGGGACAGAGGCTCCTCGAGGTGAAGAAGGAAGAAGCTGGGACAGACACCTGTAAAATGCAGTGCCTGAGTTCTGGGAGTGAAGAGGAATCAGCACTTCAGCCTCTCCTGCAGTGCCAGGGTGAGGAGTTCCGAACTGGGACAAGGAGGTGGCAGGGTTAAAACGGACAGAGTGGGTTCTTCTCTAGAAGAGAAGGTTGTGTGGAGACCTCACAGCTCCTTCCAGGATCTCAGGGGATACCTGGAATCTGGAGAGGGATTCTGCAACGGCAACTGGAGTGACAGGAAAAGGGGGAATATTGGGAGGGAATTGTTCCCTTTGGAGGTGGGCAGGCCCTGGCACAGGGTGCCCAGAGAAGCTGTGGCTGCCCCTGGATCCCTGGCAGTGCCCAAGGCCGGGTTGGACACTGGGGCTTGGAGCAGCCTGGGACAGTGGAAGGTGTCCCTGCCATGGCAGGGGGTGGAATGGAATGAGCTTTCAAGGTCCCTTCCAACCCAAACTGATTCCTTCCATGACTCTGATTTGACAGGCAGTGCTGTGGGGCTGAATGCTGACCTGGGCTCAAGGGGAGGCTGGGCTGGCTCATGGAAGACAAATTTATGAATAAAAAGAGAAATCCAGGAAGATCTGAGTTGCTTCTCTTCTTCTCTAGGATCCTGTCTTTGGCTGCAGCTTCAAGCAGGATTTTTGAGTTGTTCTTCTTGCCATGTTCACCAGGAGAGGTTCAGATTAGACATCAGAAAAAATTCCTTTTTCCTTGAAGGAGCGGTCAGGCTTTGGAAGAAGACGCTCAGGGCAGTGTTGGAGTCACCCTCTCTGGAAGCATTCAGGAGGCATCAGGAGGTGGCCCTTGGGGATGTGGTTTAGGGCTGGTGCTGGTCCTGGTTGAGTGATGGTTGGACTCAAGGACCTTCAAGGACTCTCCCAACCTTGGTGATCCTGTGATTCTGTGGCTGTTTTATTCTGAATTTCAGACAGCACAATTCCAGCAGGCAATGAGGAGATCTCCATCAGCCGAGTCTCACTGGACTGGAAGTTCTTGCATTAGAGAAATGCTCCGTGGCTTTTGAGACTTAAAAAGTCCTGAATTATCTAATTTTTTTTGGTTTTCACTCCTTCAAAAACTTCATATCTGCAGCCTTTGGTTGATTTTTCCAAGAATTTCAGCCTTCAACTCTTCCCATCCTGTTCTGATCTCTTGGCTCCATGCATCTGTTGACCTTTGCTATCTTGGCTTGGGGTAGCTCCAACCTTCCCCTCTTCTCATGTCTTAATTTTCTTGCATTTGAGAGGATTTGTGCTTATTCTTTGCTCCTCTAAGTTTCGGAGTTTGTACTCAGGGTGACAGATTAAGACAAGAATGGAAGAAGTTTATTTTCATTAAAGAGTTGCTCCATCCTCTTCCTGTCAATGCTGACATTTTCCAAATAATTCCTTTGGTTGTGCATCTCCTGTAGGTACTAAGGACAAGAAGTGGGTTTTTTAATTAGCTTTTCAAGGGTTCAGCCCTTAGATGAACTCCAAATTCAATTAATTCTCCTTGAGACAGCCTTTTTTTCTCTTTTGGGTTTAATACAGTGATGGGATTTGATGTAGAATTAAAAATCTGAGTGCAGGGACAGGGTTTATCTTTGTGGTGAGGGAAAAATGGGTCCAGGAACCCAAACTTTCCCTTTAAATCACTAAAATATTTCTTCATATCAGTAAGATTGACCCTAAATTGTGTGTCAAAACTCTCAGAGAAATGAAATTATTAAAATCAGTAATTGGGATGTTCGGTGATGTCTCTTTATTGTCTGGAATTTCCTTTCTGCAATAAAAACCCATCTTTTCCATGTAAAATTTACCATTCATCACTTAAAACTTGGCCTGATGGCTTCATAGCTGGTGGGTTTTTTAAGGGAAGAAGACAGAGGTGCAATATTTGGAAAATAATCTGTAATTGCTGATCACTGCCCTGCAGCACCGTGAGTCTTGCTGGTCCTCAAGTCACCCTTTACCCATGACCCTCAAATGGATGTTTTGGGGTTTGGGGGTTTTTTTAAGCCCAGTGTCCAGATACATTTTGTGCTGATTTAATTTCCCTGCCCCAGTGACAGCAAAGTCACTGACAGGAATGTCATATTTCTTCTGTGTTCTAAAGATATTCTGTGCCCCTTGTCCTTAAGGCAAGTTTTAATCCAGTTCAGCGCTTCTTTCCTTGTGCTGTACATGCTGACCTTGGGAATTAATCCCCAATCCTAAAATTTAGCCTAAACCTGGATAAATGCTGTCCCTCTTTTCACCCTGCCCTCCCCGTTCAGTCACGCCGAGTGATCTCCCAGATCAGAGGAGCCACTTTGTCACCCTGCCCTTCCTTCTCTCTCTCCCTGCTGGCTGCTCCTGATTTAATCCCATCCATTTCAATAATGGATCACAGAATCCCAGGATGGTTTGGCGTGGAAGGGGCATTAAAGCCCATCTGGTTCCACCCCCTGCCACCTAATTTTGCTTTCCTTAAGTCTGAGATCTTCTTGGAGCTCAGCTTGCAGCTCCCCCTGCTGCTCTTCCACACGGATTTGTGTGTGGGCCCTCACCAAGAGTAAATCCTGACATCCCAATTGTTTTAGGATGTGTGAAGTTCACATTTATCCCCATGCACCACTCTCCCCTCAGCTCCCCTTGCTCATCTTCCTGTTGGGATTGGAGGGGAGAGAGAACTTTTATGGGGTTTTTTTTGTTTGTTTGGTTGGTTGGTTGGTTGTTTTTTTATATTATTATTATTACTATTTTGGTTTGGGGTTTTTGTTTTGGTTTTGTTTTGTTTGGATTTTTTGGGATTTTTTTTGTTGAGTATTTCTTTGCTTCTAGGGATAGAGCTTCCCATTTTTAGCAAATAAAAAATCTGGCATGAAGTCAAACTCCCCACTGCGTGGTTTTTTTTTTCAAATTTATTCCTAATTAGCCTGTTTTACACTTCAGGTAACTCTGTAGTCCTGTAGAAATGGAGCAGCATGGAAGCGTCTTAGATAAAACAATTCCGTTTCCTTGCACCTTAGGACAGATTTTTTGGATGGAGGATTGCTGAAGTGGCTTCTGTGAGTCCATGGAGGACTAGGAGTATTTATTGGTGATGTGGATTCTGTGATTCCAAGGAGAAATGGGAACTCTGAGTTTTATCCAAGGGAACCACGTTTTGCTCTCTTCTAGATGTTTCTCTAGGACAGGATCTGCTGCTTTGGGCAGTGAGTGGGGACACTGGGAACTGGCTGGAGAATATTCCAGCTCTGGGTAGTGCTGGGGGCCTGGAGCTGGTCTCGATGATCCCTGTGGGTCCTTCTAGCTTGGAATTGCACTCGATGATCCCTGTGGGTCCTTTCCAGCTTGGAATTGCACTCAGTGATTCCTGTGGGTCTTCTCCAGCTTGGAATTGCACTCGATGATCCCTGTGGGTCCTTCCAGCTTGGAATTGCACTCAGTGATTCCTGTGGGTCTTCTCCAGCTTGGAATTGCACTCGATAATTCCTGTGGGTCCTTTCCTGNAATTCCTGTGGGTCCTTTCCAGCTTGGAATTGCATTCGATGATTCCTGTGGGTCTTCTGCAGCTTGGAATTGCACTCAAGGATCCCTGTGGGTCCTTCCAGCTTGGAATTGCATTCGATGATTCCTGTGGGTCTTCTGCAGCTTGGAATTGCACTCAAGGATCCCTGTGGGTCCTTCCAGCTTGGAATTCTCCATGGTTCCATGAGGGAACCTTTTGCATTGCTGTAATTTCTCATTTTTTTGGGGGAACTGTTTCATCTGCTCCTTCGGAGGAGTGAACTTCCTGTTGGTCCTGTTAATTCCCACAGCCATTTGCTCCTCACTCCTTGCATCCCTCCTGGAACTGCTTTCTTGTCACCTCCAGCCGTCTTCCATCAGGATAAAATTATGGACACTACCAATAGAAGCAATCTTCAGAAGAGATGATGCAATAAAAGCAGTTAAATATCTGTGAGAATTAACACATTTAACGTTATTTTGTCTTTTTTTATTCTTTAGCTGCTCTTAACTACTCAGTTATACCAGAGTCTAACTTGGTGCTGCTTTTTTTGTGTCTTGTTAGCAGTGTGAAGGTCACATCCTTGGGGTTATTTGAGAGATCCCTCATTATTTTGACACTGAACGACATTTTTTGAAGGACTGGAACCCAAATGCTTTGTGGCTTAGACACCGGTGGCTTTCTGGGTGGAGAAAATGTAAATTGTTCGCTGTTTATGCTCCAAAATATGTGTTAGGAAGCAAAAACGTTCAACCTGTGGCCAGCAAGTCCAGGTCAGTGTGAGTAAAAAGGGTTTGCATTAACAGAACTCAGTGTCTGGAACAACTCCCATGGGATATAACTTCATGTCTTAAAAAAAAACCACGACAAAACCAAAAATAACAAAAAACCCACCCCCAAACCAGCACAAAACAAACAAGCAAAAAAAAAACCCCAAATCCCCACACAAAGAAAAACCCCACGAAATAGGGCGCTGGAGCAAAATCTGATGTTACAGCTTTTTTTATATTTTTGGAGCATTATGAAGGGTCTGCATTGAACTCTGCTCATGGAAGTGTTGCTTCTAGGACTGATTTCATGGAACACCTGAAAGCAAATCAATTCCTCACATTGTAATATGAAATTCCTTGTTTCAAACAAAAGGCAAAAAGAAGTGGCCATTTGCAAAGCTTGCTTTTTCGCCTTAAATAGAGGTGTCTTTGGAAACAAATAATTGAAATTAATCCGTCATTGTGACTGGTGAACATGAAGGAAAGCTGAAGGGATTCTGAGTGGAAGTGCTCACTGAGGAAGGACTCCTTTGCTTTGTCCTTTTGGGCTCCAGGGTTTCGAATTTGAAGTCCAATTTTGGGAGCAAACAACTCTCTTTGTGTTTGGCCGTGTGTAATTCAGCAAAGCCTGCAACACCTTCCTGGATGAATATTCCTGCTTTTATCCCAGAATGAGCTCCGGGCTCGCTTGGACTTTAAAGCAAGGCCATTATTGTGGTGTTTCAAGCTGTTCAGAAGATTGAGACCCTCTGTTGTTTGCATTTTCCTTTTTTTTTAGGATCTCTTTCTAGCAGGGAACATTAAGGGTTGTTATAAAGTAACTTGCAGGGGTTGGATGGAAACTCTGGGCTCTGAAGGGACCGATTTTACTTGGAAAAGCAGAAGAAAAGAGTATTAATGATGGACAACTCTGGTTAGTCCTGTGGAGAGGAGCACTTCAGGAGAGCCCTGGAGGGGCTGGAGCGTGTCCAGGGCAGGGAAGGGAGCTGGGAAGGGGCTGGAGCCCCAGGAGCGGCTGAGGGAGCTGGGAAAGGGGCTCAGGCTGGAGAAAAGGAGGCTCAGGGGGGACCTTGTGGCTCTGCACAAGTCCCTGACAGGAGGGGGCAGCCGGGGGGGTCGGGCTCTGCTCCCAGGGAACAGGGACAGGACAAGGGGAAACGGCCTCAGGCTGGGCCAGGGGAGGCTCAGGTTGGACAGCAGCAGGAATTTCTGCATGGAAAGGGTGCTCAGGCCTTGGCGGGGGCTGCCCAGGGAGGTTTGGAGTCCCCATGCCTGGAGGTGTCCAAGGAAGGCCTGGAGGTGGCACTCAGTGCTCTGGGCTGGGGACAAGGTGGGCATCGGGCACAGGGTGGACTCGGTGATCCTGGAAGTCTTTCCATCCTAAAAATTCCAGGATTCTCTGATTCCGTGATACATCTGCATATAAAATAGAATCCCAGCAGTGTGCGTTGCTTGAGGAGCAGACTTTTCCTGGGATATTTTTTTATGCTTTCAATATTTTAACTTAGGCAAAAATTCCATCTCAGGACACTTCTGGAGTTTCACCCTCCTAGGTCAGTCCCCAGAGTCCTGCCAGGTAATTTTGGTGATGTTGGTTTTGACACACAAAGTTTATTTTCATTTAGTGGAGCATCAACAGGTGTGGACTGGAGCCTGGGGCATTTTTTCCTCTTGTTCAAGAGTAATCCAGGTAGATTTTAAAAAGAAAAATCCATTTTTTCCTAAAAACTGAGAATGAGTTTTTTATGGATTACTTGAGGTGTCATCACCTCCTTTGAAGAAAATAACAGCTTTTATGTTTATCTTCCTTTTTCTTGAAATAGAAGTTTTTAATACTTTTTTTTTAATAGAGGTTTTTATCATTAACAAGGTACTATTGCTGCTTTGTAAACAAAGAGAATTAACATTTTTCAGACCAAGAAAAGGTGTTTAAATAAGAAATTTAAAAATTTAAAAAAACTTTGATGAAACCAAAAGGATGTTTCCAGACCAAGCTTCCTTGGACTCTTGATTTGAAAAATGAGGAATTTTCTGTTTGAAATGGGGGAAAAACCAGATTAGAAGCAAAACCTCTGCATACAGAAAGTCCTGTTAACAACAGGAATTTAGGTCCTGTTCTCTCTGTTGTGGTCCAGGGTCTGTGTGCATCCAGATTTTGGGAATACAGATTTTGGCCATGGGAACAGGAAACTCTTTCAGTGCCCTACTGTTGTCCTGCTGCAGTGTCATGTGCAGGATTGTAATTAATCCTGATTTGCTCTTCATAAACTGGAGACCAAATTACTTTTTGTCTCCCAATTCCCTTGTGTCTGTGCTTTAATTAGTTGTTGGTTGGGAAGTCACAGGAAAGGAAAGCAGAATTCTAGGTTTTTATAGGATTAGCACCCTGGAATGGGCAATTAGTGCTTTTATCTTTAGGAAGTTTGAGAATAAGAATAAATCAGGTGAAAAATGTCAGGAATTAACTCCTGGGAGGTGCAGAGCTGCCACTGAGATGTGGGGGTTATTCGTGGAAGTAAAGAATTTTGCTGGACATGCATCCACAGCTTCCCTGGGAACAGGGTGCCCAGAGCAGCTGTGGCTGCCCCTGGATCCCTGGCAGTGCCCAAGGCCAGGCTGGACACTGGGGCTTGGAGCAGCCTGGGACAGTGGAAGGTGTCCCTGCCCATGGCAGGGGTGGCAGTGGATGGGCTTTGAGGTCCCTTCCTGCTCAAACCACTCTGGGATTCAAAAATTGGCAAAATGCAGATTAAAATCCCACTGATGTAACGCTGAAGAGGTGGATTTGGGGAGAAAGAAAGCAAATGTGTCCATGTGTGCTGTTCCCACCATTGGGTTTAACTCTCTTGCTGCTGCTGAGGATTCTGCTGTACAGTCAGCATTCCCAGTTTTCTTTCATCCCTCAGAGCTTTTTCCAAAACTCTCAATCCTGAGAGTTTAAGGAGCTGTGTTTGCACAAGGTTTGGAGTTCTTGTGGCTGTGTAAATGTGACTGTGATGAAAAGTATTGCTGTTCTTCTCTCCGAGATAATTTTTAGTTGGGATTTCTCTTTTCCATGATGTTGAGTTCCGTAATAGGGGGATCTGGGAAAAAAAATCCATTTTTTAACTGGATTCTGGCTCTTAAGTAGAACCATCCCCAGGGGGTCGCTGTTCATAACTGGGAACCTTTGACAACTGAGGTGATTTTTTAGGCCGAACAAGACAATGGACATCCTCTCCCTGCCTTTGCCAATCTCCACATCGAGATCCTGGACGAGAACAACCAGAAGCCTTATTTCACAAGGTCTACCTACGAGGGCTTCATCCTGGAATCCTCCCCAGTGGGAACGACCATCTCGGATAACCGGAACCTGACCTCCCCCCTGCAGGTTGTGGTGCTGGACAACGACGTGGAAGAGGTACAGTTTGTTCTTTTAGAGTGGTTGTTAGTTTTATTATTTTCAGGGTTCTTTCTTTTTTGTTTTTTTTTTTTTTAACTGAGACAAACCTATTTAGATCAATAAATACCAAAAAACCCAATCTTAATTTCATGATGATTTTCTGTTTGTTTTCGTTCTGCCTTCAGATAGATTTGGAAGTGGATTTTTTCTGATCGGTGTTCTGTTCTCCTCTCTGGAAGGTTCTGTTCTGTTCGAGGTGGTGAATCCTCAGTGCACAGAGGAATCAAAAGGCATTTTGTGACAGGGATGAGCCTGCCCCACACCACGGAAACGGGAGAGGGAGCTCAGAGAGAAAGGGATTCCTAATTTGAGGAATAGGAGGAATAGCAGGAGGCTGAAAGTTCGTTGCATTCTTTGCTCTGCCAGATTTTGATAGAACATTACTCAGAGCAGAAATCAGGCATCTCCAGCGGAATAGTAACCAAGCAGTAACAGCACAACACCTCTAACATTGCTTCTGTTCTCACCGAGGTCATTATGGATTTTTTAGCCAATATTTCTTTTCCCTCTAATTGCTGTTGTCCCTCCAGTTGTCTCCCTTGATCTTTTTGGTTCCTTCAGCTACAGAAGGAAAGCTGAGCTGCAGGCTTAGGTTTTGTAGGAATAGTTATAGGATCTCTCGAATAAAGTTCTTAACCTGAGACTCTGAAAACAATCTGCTTTTCAAGGCTTTGCTTTAGGCAAATCCATGATTTTTAAGAAACACAAGAGCCCATTGTTCCTAAAACATCACAGCATTAGAGTGATTTATTGGTTTAAATTCCAAATTCCTGCAGAGGATCTCTATCCATTAAAGTTTCACCCTCAATTTGTGGGCATTGATAGAAATCAATGGTTGAGGGTTTCACCCTCAATTTATGGGCATTGATAGAAATCAATGGAAAAGGCTGTTGGATCTGGCTTTTATAAAGGGTAAAAGGTATGGAATGAGGGCACTGGGTGGGAATCAGCAGGAATTAGTAAGGATCTGGATTGCTTGGGAAACACTCAGGTTCAGTTCTGTTTAAAGCAAAGCAGTTTCTGGGTTGATCAAATTAATGGGATCTTGGATGCTGCCTTGGATAGGAATAGTCACGGTGGGCAGGGATCAGGTTTATAAATACAACCCAGAGCTGGTGGCTGCCCCTGCATCCCTGGAAGTGTCCCAGGCCAGGCTGGACAGGGTTTGGAACAGCCTGGGATAGTGGAAGGTGTCCCTGTGATACAAAGCCCACAGTGGTCAGAGAAGCCACCCAGCACTGCTGGCCACAATTCCATTCCGAAATAATTCAAAGCAGATCCCTTTAACAGAAGAAAATTCAGTGTCGCAAATCAGACACTCAAATTTAGTGGCAGTTTTCTCTGCTGATGATTTTTTGGGACTCTTTCCCACTCCTGGGAGATGCTATCGTTACACTCAAGGGATGCCAGGGAGACCTGGGAACTCATGAAGCTCAGGAGGGTTTTCAGGCTGGAGTTAATGGTGCTGCATTAACCCTTCCCTGGCACCCGCACAGCTCTGCCCACGAGGTGTCAAAGGCAGACTGGATAAGTCAAGGTTCTCCATGTAACTCCATATTAGATCATATCCAGAAAATTAGGATCACTTGGAACTGTTAAATCCTGAATTTGGGCAGACTCTGACAGAATCATGTAGAAAGTACCACACATAACATCTACACACTCAAAATACAAATATTTAATTTAGGGAATTTCTGCACGGAAGAGCAACCTGTTCTTTTAATTCCCTAGGTTTGTAAGAAAATCCTGGGATTCCTGTTCCCCACCAAAGTCCTTTCTGTTCCTCATTTGGTCAGTACAAGGTCAATACCTGGAGCTTTGAGTGGTGCTCTGAGATTCATCACAGGCAGTTTGACCATTGGGCTCCACATTTTATTGTTGTCCATCAGCACATTCCCACGAATTCCTGCCAATATTTGGATCTGGGATAGGGCAGTTCATTAATAAACTTGTGTTTGCCAGCACTAAAAATTCCAATAGAGCCGTGGCCCAAGTATTTGTCATTTTAATTGCACCACTAATAATTAAAAAAATCTGTCCAATCTGCAGCAGATTCTTAATTGGGAGCACGACCATACCTTAAATAATCTGCATCAGAAATTGCTATAAAAACCAAATTTATCTTCCTTGAGCTGCTTCAGGCGGCTTCTTAGAAGTTGTTACATATTTCTGTGGCTCAGTACAAACAGACCTGAAATTTCTTATCCACAGGAAGGGTATTCCATGGATATGGCAGCTCAAGGGCCCAAATGCTTCTCCTAGTGAGCTTAAGGTTGTTTCACCTCATGTTTTAATTTTCATTGGATGATGATTAGCAGGAGTTTTGTGAAGTTACTGAAAATCCACTTTGGCCACAAGATACCCAATGAGGCAGAGCCAAAAGTGAATTCTTTTTGTTTATTGTTGGAAAAGGTGAATATTTCAATGTAGCATAATGAGTAACTGCCAAAAATCTATTTTGGGGTTTTCTTCTTGCTGTGCAGTTCTGCTGTCACTGGGACAGATAAAGAAATTCAGGTGGATTGACATCGAAATGAATGGAGAGGGGCTTTTTCCAAGGCTGTGCAGTGATACGAGGGGGAATGGCTTCCCACTGCCAGAGGGCAGGGTTGGATGGGATATTGGGCAGGAATTGTTCCCTGGGAGGGGGGGCAGGCCCTGGCACAGGGTGCCCAGAGCAGCTGTGGCTGCCCCTGGATCCCTGGCAGTGCCCAAGGCCAGGCTGGACACTGGGGCTTGGAGCAGCCTGGGACAGTGGAAGGTGTCCCTGCCATGGCAGGGGTGGCACTGGAGGGGCTTTGAGGTCCCTTCCAACCCAAACCATCCTGAGATTCTCCGACACACAGAGATCTTCCTGCAGCCAGAGGGGATCAGCCTTATCCTTGGGTGCAAGTATTCCGTGTTCCCGTTCCTTTGGCATCACCTGGCTCACGCACAGCCCTTTCCAAAGCCATGACATGGTGCAGGTGTGACACGGATGTGAGAGAACCAGACTGAAGTGCCTGTGTTCCAGTCCATGTGCCAGAGATTCACAGAGTGCTTCTAACCTGCTGTGGGCAGGAGAATTCCCAGAATTCCCAGAATTCCAGCTGGGAGTGCAGCAATTGCACAGAGCTCCCACATAAAATGGCCAAACACTAAAATTGCTCCTCATGGGGCTGGATGGGAGCTCAGGGTGGGATTGTCAGCACAGGTAATGCTCATTAACTTCTGCAGGTCTCAGTGTCCTGATGGCTTCATTGTACCTCAGGAAATTCATGGATTTAGGAGTATATTTACATTTAAGGATTGCTGATGTGACACTGAGATAAACCCTCTCAGTGCTGGTGCATCCCAGTTCCCACTGGTGACACTGGTTAATCATAATGAATTCTGCCTGTTAATTGAAAAATTAAAATGACTCCATGTCCTCAGGTAAATGCAGGAAGAAAGAGCTCACTTAACTGTGTGTCCGAAGGAAAAAAAAGAACAAATCCCACTCTAAATGGAAACCCTGTGGGAATTACAACAGAGTCCTGCTATAAACCTTGCAGAAGCTAATTTATAGAAGGGACATTGCAAACAGACCTTGCACTAGAGCAGCACTGCCGAGTGCTGATATAATTAAGTGCTCTGTTTAAATGGCATAAATTAAATTAAGCCACGCGGGTTCCTTAAGACCTAAGCAAACCAAAGCTGAGATGAGGAACTTAAACTGTGTGAGCTGAGGGCTCTTTACATAAGGCTTCCCAAGCTTCTTTTTCCTTCCTCTTTGGCTTCCACGGGAGAGAATTAATTTATCCAGTGATTAGGGTTGGTGATAAAGCTGCACTGAGTGTCAGTCATGGAGTGGCTTGGGTGGAAGGGACCTCAAAGCCCATCTAGTGCCAGCCCTGCCATGGGCAGGGACACCTTCCACTGTCCCAGGCTGCTCCAAGCCCTGTCCAACCTGGCCTTGGCATTCCTGGGTTCCTGACTCCATGGTCCTTGTGGGTCCCTCCCAGCTCAAGGCATTCTGTGATTCTCTGATCTTTTTTTTTTCAGAGAACCTGTGGGAAATTTGAAAGGATTTTACTTAAGGATGTCTTGGCAGCAGCTTGAGCAGACAGAGCAAGTAATGGCTAAAATAAGTTTTAAATGCACCTACAAGTGCAGGTTATGGATTTTCAATAACACATCCAGAGAAGGAAAAATAATAGATTTTTAATTTTTTTTTAAACCAGGAGAACTGAAGCATTTTAAATACCAAAGTGCTTTTCTCCGATATTTGCCTGATTGCTTTTATCACTCCCAGGTGTTGTTTGAAGTTCTCTTGCAGTCAGTGCTCTCTCAAGGGGACAGTTCTGCTGCCCCTGGGCAGCCCTGCTGTGACACTTCAACAGTTGTAATAACTTAGGAAATATCCTTCCCCAAATGAAACAGATATTATAAATTACTATCATTATTAAAACAAACAGAAGGGCAAGGCAAAGACAAAAGGCTGCTTCCCTTCTTTCAGCATTTATAAAGATAGGGGGTTAAATTTTTTGGATCTTTACACTTAAGGAAAATCAAAAATATTAACACTGAATTGCTCCTGTAGCACTGTGTGTCTTCCTTGATTGTTTTAGGACGAATGTCTCTGCCTTTAGTTTCTGCCTTCTGAAGCTCACAGGGAATGATTCGTTCCCAATATCCCATCCATCCCTGCCCTCTGGCAGTGGGAAGCCATTCCCTGTGTCCTGTCCCTCCAGCCCTTGTCCCCAGTCCCTCTCCAGCTCTCCTGGAGCCCCTTTAGGCCCTGCAAGGGGCTCTGAGGTCTCCCTGGAGCCTTCTCCTCTCCAGGTGAGCACCCCCAGCTCTCCCAGCCTGGCTCCAGAGGGTCTCCAGCCCTGGGAGCAGCTCCATGGCCTCCTTTGGACTCATTCCAAGAGATCCACATCCTTCTTGTGTGGAGACAGAATCTCCCCTGCTTTGCCTCTACAAGGCTCTGGATCTCAGATTTTCCAGGTGAAAGTGGGAAAGGTTTTCTCCTTTCCCCCAGAAATGAGGAGGGCAGATGTTGGAAACATCTCTCCAACAAAAATTTTCCTCCGTGGGGGTTCCAGAGCTGATCATCCTCCACTTGAAAAATGCTGGAAAACGCAGCTGTGTCATTCAAGTGTCTTTGTTATCACTGCAGCTTTTAGGGGATGGGCCTGTGCTGGAAATCAGGAAGATTGAGCAGTTTGGATACTCTTGGAGCTTGTTCTGGCTGCCCTGGAGAACTTCACAGCCAAATAGACCCCGTCCAAAAAACTTCTGGGATCGCTGAAACACACACAGAATTCATGTCCTTGTCTGCTCATTCTTGGCAATATTGTAATTATCACCAGGAATTTTAGTTTCATCTTCATTAGTTTTACAAAACTGTTTGCTTTGGGCAGAGTCGTAACCCCTGGGGGGATCTGAGGAGCAGCAGGAATGGAACAGCCACATCCACGCAGGAACTTTTGCAGAGATTTTTCAAGCAGAACACACTCGAGCCCAGGCTTTGTTTATTGAGCGCAGCATTTTGTGTGTCTCACTTTGTTGGGTTTTTTGTCTGTACCCATGAGTTCCCCAAATGTTCTGCTGTCCCTCAGTCCCAGGACCGCATTTCCTCACTTGTGTTCATTTTGTGCTTTCCCTTGTAGGTCCCACCAGGTGCCTTCCCCATAGGTATCGGGTGTTATATGTGCAAAACCCCTTGTTTTGGTTTAACTGTGGGATTTCTTCCTTTATTTCCCCCTTTCCTCCCTCATTTCCCTCTGCCCTGATGGTGTTTGAGGCTGGGACTGTCCCTTGGTTTGTGAAGCCTGCAAAGAGCCCTCTAAACACATCGGACCCATTTTAGGGGATAAAGTCATACCTTGTGATTGCTTAATGTTCATTAAATAATCACAAGTCTTTAAGGCATCCTGAGTATTACAAAAGTGCTTTTTAAAATTAAGAAGTACCTCAGGTTTGAACTGTGTGCTTGAACTGCTCCTTGCAGCTTGCATGTGAACCCTTTTGTGTGGATTGTGGTCGTTTTCTACTTAAAATTCCATGTTAAATTTATAAGAGACCCAGTAATGTCACCAGAAATCACCATGCTGAACTCCAGGCCCCAAAACAAAATAACTTAAAAAATTCAAGTTTTGGAAATAGTGTTGGCAATGTAGCTGGGCTTGTTTTCTCTCACGTGAAATGTTCAGTTAAGTCGAGCTGACTTTTCCTGCAGCGTAAAATGGGATAATAACGTCCAGGATCCCTGCTAATAATGTCAAAGATCCCTGCTAATAACGTCCAAGCATAACAATGCCTTTCCAGACGAAGGGAATAAATTGCTCTGTGGCTCTGACATGCCTGGGAGGTGCTAAAATAGGCATTGATCGCTGTAAAGGCAATTTCTCTTCCGCACTAGAACATTTCTGAGACAAGGATAGCAAAGGAATAGGACACGTTACTCCGGGAGGGTTTGGCATCTCCATCACTGGTTTTTCTCAGGAATAAATTACGAAAAAAATGCTGTTTATTAGTGTTCAAAAGGATGTGAAAGCAAGAACTGCAAAACTAACTGGGGGTTTTGTAAATTAAATTCTTAACTGCCTTTATAATGTCTACAAAGTGAACAATTATGGGCAATTACCTTCCCTGAATTTTCCTGGAATGAAGAGGTTGCTGTTTGCATTGCTGGCTGTAAAATGAATTTTCGTTTTCCTGGGAGCTGCAGTTGCAGCAAAGCTTTAGGCACTGAGGAACCACTCATGTGGAACACTTGGATAATTCTTTCCCATGGCTTCCTGGAATGTTTTCTCATTTAAATAGTGGAATCTTTGCTTTTGGGGCTTTATTTGGGCTCACTAAAAGCAGTTTCTCTTTGTCGTGGTGTTGTGCTGCTCTGTCCTGGTGCCACCTGGCGCAGGTCAGGGTTGGCTGGGGGTTGGGGACCTGTCCTGTTCTCCCAAGAGTTTTAATCCTCTAGGAATGGCACTGATGGAGTGACCCTTCCAGAAGAGCTTTGGATTCACAAAGTGTTCAGAGAAGTAATGGTCCTTTGGGGATTATTTGCTGAATTCAGCTTTTCTCCTTTTGGGATTGTTTCTGGAATTCAGCTGGTTCTCCGTATGTCCTCCTCTGTAGGGCTGGGATTTGTGGAATGACGTTGGGAAGGAGCTGGTAAAATCTTGGATTTTCTGTCATTCCTGGTACCACTCCTCTGGTTCCTCATGTCCACATTCCTGGGGGCAATTTAAAGCAGTTTTTATAGGACTTGTCTCCCAGCCTTTTGCATTTTCCTGGAATTTGCATTCCCCTAACAACACAAACGAACGCTCTAACTCACGAGTGAGAGCAGCACATGAAATCAGGTTAAATTAATCAGATTATGCACACGGGCACAGAAAATTGTTGAAATACTCTGGGCAACAAAAGGTGATGTGGTTTGTTTGAAGATTTAATTCATGTAAAGTCTGATCAGTTAAATAACTCAGAATCACCTCGAAAGAGGTGGACATCAGGAGTGACCCAAGTCCTCAAAAAGCCATGAGTAAATTTACAACGCCTTTTTCCCCTCTCTTTACCTTAAAATGTTGCTTTTCAGTTCATTTATGTTTTCCCTCCACCGAGAGGTTCCTAATTCTGCATCGATACATTTGGATTCTTTCTGAGACCTAAAGAGACCCCCTGAGCTGCCTCTGTTTTGTGCTACATTCACCACGCATCATTCTCTTTGTTCAGTGCACCAACCCAGCTGTTTTACTGCTCTGCTAATCAAGTTCAGCTTTGTTTGGGTTTTAATACGAAGAGAAATGCTGGAATCTGGTTTCTTATATGAAGCTGTGTCTGGCTAAAAAATTACTGTTTAATGGGGGGAAAAGAGGCACTTATTTAAAACCAATACAGGTATTTGTTTACAGTTGGATTTTCTCACTCTAGTGGTTTTTTAATATGTTTGTCATCAAGAAGGTTAGATTTTTAGGCCAGTAGTGATTTTTTAATGGTTTTTTTTACAGTTTCGTAGATTTGTAGTCACAGCATTTGCGCTTATATAGGTTTCAACTAAAATGAGCACTTGCAGCGAGTAATTGGAGACTTAATGTACCTCTGAATTTATAATAAAATGCTCTTTTTTCCTTTGATATTGTTGAAAGACCAAGGACCCGCAGCTGCATCTCTTCCTGAACGACTACACCACGTTTTTCACTGTGACTCAGAGTGGCATCACCCGCTACCTCACCCTGCTGCAGCCCGTGGACAGGGAGGTCCAGCAGCTCTACACCTTCTCCGTGAGTTCAATGCCCTTGGAAAACCCTCCAGGCACTGCCCGGAGCAAGTGGTGGGACACGATCAATTCCAGCATCCTTCAAAGTCTTAAAATGGCCCAGAAGAAGGAGAGCAGTGAAGGATGAGTGGGTTGAGAGCAGCATTTTAGATCTCCCTGCCAGCACCTTCATGGCCCCAAGATGCCTCTGCTCCTCATCACATCCAGGGTCTGAGTCCTCTTTTTTATTCCTGGCCTTGCTTTTCTCATTGCCTTTTTTCCCTCATCCCTGAAACATGAGCCTTGTCTTGGGCTTTTTGCTTTATTTGTGTCCCAAATAAAAAAAAAAAATAGGCCAACAGAAAGCACAGCCAGCAATATTAAAGAAAAAAAGGAAGGAAAAAAAGCTGAATGGATTTAATATTCCCTCAGGCTGGGAGTGAACGCCTTAACAGCCCTATGGCAATTTGGAAATGGGCTGTGGGCAAACCCAGTCCGTCTGCAGGGGTTCCCAGTCGGTGCCTCCCTATTTTCTGTCCGTTTGGCGTTGGAAAGGAGAGCTCACATGTCCTCTGTGGAATAAGAAGAGCCCCCAGCTCTGTAATTCCCAACTCCAAATGTTGTCTGGGAGGTTTAACAGAGCTTCTGTGTGTGGTGATGCCCAGGTGAGACTCCATGGACTCAACAGCTCCTGTCCCAGCCCCATCCCTGGGAAATTCCAAGTTATTCCCTATCACTTCTACAATGGAAAGGTTTGGATGGGATTGCTTTGCTTTTGCCCTAAGTCTTGCACGTGCAGGCTCAGGCTCTGCTGAATCCCCCTGTAATTGTAAACACAGAGAGAAAATGCTGATTTTGGGTTGTCAGGCTGTATTTTCTCCTATTGGAATTGTATTTCTCTTGGCATTGCGCTGAGAACGCACCACTAAAACACATTCCTGTCCTGCTTTTTTTGTCCCTCTGAAGATGACAGCTTCTGATGGAGTCCAGGAGAGTGTCCCAGTGACTGTCAACATCCTGGTGATCGATGCCAACGATAACACCCCAACCTTCTCCAACATTTCCTACAGTGTCAAGATCTATACAGATATGAGGCCTGGGGAAGGAGTTATTAAGGTAATTTCAGGTCTTTTATGACTTTTGGTAACTCTTTTTTTGTTAGCAGTACGTGGCTTTGTTCCTCTAAATTGGAAATGCACTGAAACCACCTAGAAATGAAGATTGTGTATCTGCATCCTCTTCATTAGTTAAATATCTATAAAAAATTCTGATAATAAATGTCAAGCCTGCCTTAGCTGTAGAGCTGCTGCTCAGCTGCTTCCTCTGAGCTTCCACAAAAACTTCTCGGCTGAAAAATCTCAAAAAAAAAAAAAATTCTCCTTTATTAGTGGGATATTGAGATAAAACATTTTGGGAGAAGACGTAAGCAGTGGAGTAGCACATAACCAGGGATATTTTCCCATGCCAGAAAACCTGCTGGTTTGTACAAGTTTGTTTGTAGAGCAAATGAGCAATGAAAAATGAGTTGAACATGGGCCCAGAGAGAAGCAGTTCCAATTAAATTTTGCCAGCATTGATTTATGTCGTAGTGCAGGACTGGAGGTGAATCCTGGTGGCATTGAAATTAATGGAAAAAGGCTTTTTTTGGGTAATTCTTCCAAGATCTCGGCCCTGCTCTGAGTGCTGCCAATCCAGATGGATAAGACAAGATGCCATTGGTGGCATTCCAGAGTGGTTAAAGGCAGTGGGAATATTGGGAAAATCAAATTAATCAGCTGACTTAAGGATTAAATGCCATTTTTTGAACCATGATCAGGAATTAATTTGAGAGTAGCAGTGAGGAGGAGAGGGCTCAGTGCCCCTCCTGTCCTCTCTTGGGCTGTGCTTGTGCCTTTGCATCTTCGGCTCTTCCTTCGTGTTACTTTTTCCCCTCATCAATTTGGGCTACAGGGGCTTAAAAACCATCCCAAGGGAGAGCCACAGGGGCATTTCCAGCAAGATTTGAAGGAAAGAGAAAAGTTTGAAGCGCAATTAAATTCCTTCAAGGCTGTGTGAAAACAAGACTCCAAATCCTGTTGTCCTGAAGGAGCCAGGGAGCATGAGGCAGAAAATGTTGCTAAATGAGATTTCTGCTGGGTAAAAAGAATGTTTTCTACTCAGAGTTGGCCTTGAGGATGCTCTGAACTGGCTGAGGTGTGTTAATGATACCTGGGATGAAGCAGAGCAGCTCCTGGGCTTGTCTGAAGCTGCTGAAGTGTTTCTGTGCTCAGAGGGAACGTGCTGCTCTCCAGCTCTCAAACACGTCCTGGTGTTGCAGCTGCCAACACATTCCAAGCCTGGAGGCATTCAAAGAGCAGGAGGACACATTTCTTGGGAAAACTGAGCAAGAACAGGTTATTTGAGAAAGGAATAATGGGGAAGTTGGGCCTTTAGCTTACCTCTGCTAAAAAATTAAAATTCTGAGAGTGAGGTTTTCCGAAATCCGTGCTTCTGTCTGCACAGTCAGCACGCAGCTACTTCCAGGTTTTCTGAGTTTATAATCTGGTCAGAGGGGGAAGGTAGAAAATTCTAGCTGGTTTGGGAGAGAGGTTGTTTTTCAACTCATCCCACGTTGCCAGATGATCTGAGTTTATCAATGACCTGGCTTAAAAAAAAGGCTAAGGGTCAGGTCTTAGGATTTCAGTGGACTGGTGATGATGCCAGAAATAAAGAGGGCCCAGCACGGGAAGGATTTGGAGCTGCTGGAGAGAGCCCAGAGGAGGCTCCAGGATGATCAGAGGGATGGAGCAGCTCTGCTGGGAGGAAAGGCTGGGAGAGCTGGGATTGTTCAGCCTGGAGAGGAGAAGCTCTGGGGAGACTTCAGAGCCGCCTCCAGGGCCTAAAGAGGCTCCAGGAGAGCTGGAGAGGGACTGGGGACAAGGGCTGGAGGGACAGGACACAGGGAATGGCTTCCCACTGCCAGAGGGCAGGGCTGGATGGGATATTGGGAAGGAATTGTTCCCTGGGAGGGTGGGCAGGCCCTGGCACAGGGTGCCCAGAGCAGCTGTGGCTGCCCCTGGATCCCTGGCAGTGTCCAAGGCCAGGCTGGACACTGGGGCTTGGAGCAGCCTGGGACAGTGGGAGGTGTCCCTGCCATGGCAGAAGATTGGAACTGGATGATCTTTAAGGTCCTTTCCAACACAAGGCATTCCGTGATAAGGATTTTGGGCTGCTGCACTATTTGGGTGGTTGCTCAATCTTTAGACATAAAATACCCATTTTATTTATATATAAATATATATAAAGACTTTTTATATATAAAGGCTTTATAAAGACTTTCTCAAAGGCCGAACTGACCTTTCTTTCCCATTTTTTGAACCCTGGCACGGTGATTTCGAGGGTACTCATCTTGTTCTCTGCATGAGGAGCAAACTCACCTTGTACCCCACCCTCCCTCCTGCGGTGAGGATCCTTTGGGATCCTCTGCTGGGAGAGGATGCTCAGCTCTGACAGTTCCCAGAGGAAAAGCAGTTCACAAAACCACTTTGTCTGATCAGAGAAAGCAGGTTAGAAAAAGAGCACTGGCTTCAGAGAGTCTGGACAGTCTAATAACCATTTATAATAATCAGACTGATTTTCAGCCTCTTGGCTTTTATTATCCTTAGGGTAATATTCTTACATCTCTTATACTTTTTTCCAGACTGCAGTTGCATGAAAATGTACAAATGACATGGACAAATAACCCCAGTTTGTGCTTTCTTGCTGCCCCATTTTGTGGGACATTGTTTTCATTTTACTCCTGAAAAAAGCCCCAAAACATAATAGTTTTTAACTTACTTGTGTTTGCTGTCTGGTACACTCTTAAAAAACAAAGGAAATTCAAAAATTCTTAGGTTCTGCTTGAAAATAGCCACAAAGAGCAGGAAAATATATTAATTACAAGCAGAATTCTATTTTCCCCCCATGTTTTCCTTTCTGCCTGGATGGTTAGACCAAGGAATTTCCCTTCTTTCCCTGTTACCTTCCAGAGAAGTGAGAAAAACAGGTTTCATTTTTATTTCAGTTTTCTCCTCTCGGTACTTGTGAAATCGTCTCAGGCCTTGGTTGAGGAGAGCTAAGTTGAAATGTCTGTATATTTTGTTCCTTTCAGCCTGAGAATTTCTCATCTGAGTTTTCCTTCTCCTTTCACCGGTATTTTATTGCGCTCCCCAAGAATTTCTCAATTGAGAAATCTGTCCTTTAAAACAGTTAAATAATAATTGTCACTGAAAAGATTATTAACAGTAAACCTAGCAAAGTACTTAATTCCGTCTTTTTTATGTTATTATATTTTTGCTGCCCGGTTTTCCACTGCTGTGACTCAGATATGTGAAACGATTTGCACATCGATAGGTGGCGTTTGCAGCAGTGGTGCAACAAAATTCCGTCTCAGTAATTTAAATCCCCTGTTTTTCTTTCGACATCTCTCATTTTTCTATTCAGGATGCAGGGAACTGGGAATATTGAGCAGGAAAATGAGAGAGCTGGGAAGGGACAGAGGGCGGCAAAACATATTGTTCGCCTAAATCTTGGCCCATGAGGAGATTTTTTTGTATTTTGTCTTTACAGGAAAGCTTGTGAACTGGCCTTAAATGTAATTCATGGAATCATGGAATGGTTTGGGTTGGAGGGACCTTAAAGCCCATCCAGTGCCACACCTCCCATGGGCAAGGGCACCTTCCGTAGGTTGCTCCATCCTGGCCTTGGGCACTGCCAGGGATCCAGGGGCAGGCACAGCTGCTCTGGGCACCCTGTGCCAGGGCCTGCCCACCCTCCCAGGGAACAATTCCTGCCCAATATCCCATCCATCCCTGCCCTCTGGCACTGGGAAGCCATTCCCTGTGTCCTGTCCCTCCAGCCCTTGGAAAGAGTCTCTCTCCATCTTTCCTGTCAGCTCCTTCAGGCCCTGGAAAGTCACAACGAGGTCACCCTGAAGCTTTTCTTCCCCAGGCTGAACGATCCCAGTTTTGCTCTTCTTGCTCACCAAAATAACCTATCTCAATTTATCCCTGTGTCTTAATTTCTCCCTAATTTCCTGGTGCAGTGGCATGCCCCATGTTCAAGGGCTCTCTTGAAAGAACAATTAAATAACTCCCTGATTGAAAATAGAGAATAAAATACGCAGGGGATCAGTGTCCTGTTCCCCACTGAAACGATTTTGTCTGATAGCACCAGTGCAAGTTAATTTTTAGAGGTCCTGCCCTAGCCTGGCACAAGTTCTTGATTTACAGCTATTAAACCTGCATTGTGCCATAAAACAGCAGGCCAGTTTAGAGGGAATCTTAAAATCATGAAATATCCGCAGCTGGAAGGGACCCACAGGGATCATGGATCCAACTCCTGGCCCTGCCCCCACACCCCAGCAATCCCACCCTGTGCATCCCTGGGAGTGGTGTCCAAACGCTCCTGGAGCAGCCTTGGGGCTGTGACCTGTTCAGTGCCTGAGCACTCCTGAACCTTCTCCTAAAAAATTCCTCATAAAAGTCATCTCCAAACCCCACTTCATGTTTTATTTACATGTTTATTTGCAACCCACTGCCTTCTGCCTGTCAGGTAATTAATTTCCATCTCCAAAGCAAACCTGATTAGCAGAGAGAGAAAACAAAAGTGGGCTGTGTTTGCATCGCTCAGTGTCCCTGCAGACTCAAGGAGAAAGAATGGATTGAGACTTGATGAAACGTCTGAAGGAGATTAATGAAAAAGTATTTTAACCTACTCAGAGATCATTATGTGTGGTTGGCTCAAGTTCAGGAATTTCTCCATAACAATCCTGGAATTTTTCCATCACGCTGAATCTGTTGAAGGCTGCTGGGAAGGTTGGTCATCACTTTATCTGTCCAGGGCCAGGTGACCACAAATGTTGCTGTGAAAAGGTTCCAAGTCAAACATTGAAGCCCAGTTTCGTCCAGTTATGAAATGAGCCTGAGCAGAGTTTATTTCATGACCAAGATGTGTCTTTGTAAGCTTAAGGCCATCCTTCTAAATCTCCTTTTCCTCCAGAAAACCACTCCTAAATCCCCTTTTCCTCCAAAGAAAACCACTCTTAAACCTCTATTTCCTCCCAAGAAAACCACTCCTAAATCTCCTTCTTCTCCCAAGAAAATCCCTCCTAAATGTCCTTTTTCCCCCAACTAAACCACTTCTAAATCTGTTTCCTCCCAAGAAAACCACTCCTAAATCTCCTTCTTCTCCCAAGAAAATCCCTCCTAAATGTCCTTTTTCCCCCAACTAAACCACTTCTAAATCTGTTTCCTCCCAAGAAAACCGCTCCTAAGTCTCCTTTTCCTCCCAAGAAAACCACTCTTAAACCTCTTTTTCCTCCCAAGAAAACCCCTCCTAAATCTATTTTTTCCCCCAACCAAATCACTTCTAAATCTCCGTTTCCTCCCAAGAAAACCACTTTTTGCTGCAGCAGAATCCACACCTATTTTGCCAAACTTTCAGGACATTAAATGTCGATGCAATGGAGCTGATCCTGCTGGATGCGATGTTTCTTAGGAGACTACAAGAAAACCATGTTTTGTTCTTCTCCCTGTATGTTTTAGCCCGTGTTTCTCAAATCTTGTTAACTATGGAGCTCTATCGGGCTGGGACAGCTGGAGATGGGATTTTTGGAATCAAGTCTCATGGCAGCGGTTAAACTTTAATTCTGTTTAATCCCAGATTTGATTCCTGGTTTTGCCCCCAAAATGTTTTTCAAATCACTTATCTTTCCAAGCATTCCGTGTTTGTAGGTTTAATTAACCTGCTTAATCTCTGTGCTTGTGTAGTCAATTAATTTTCCTTTTTTCATGTCGTCACAGTAAAACCTGGCCTGGTTCCAAATCCTGTCATTAAATTCTTAGGACCTCTTATTTTGCATAAAGGCTTTATTTATCTTTTTTGTGTGTGTGTGTTACTTTTGAATTTCAGCAGACAAGGTTTTTACAGCTCTGTCACTTGGGTGGATAATTATTCTCTGCAGGGTTAATTAACACACACAGGTATGTATAGAAGCTATAGAATGAGTGATTAAATTGCAGTTTTCATAGGTGGGATTCTTCAGAATTCCAAAAGAAAATACAGAATGAGGTGAAAAAAAAAAAACCCACAAATATTAATTTGTTTTTTAAATTTCTAAGAGGAGATGACCTCTGTTCCATGATTTTTGGGGCATTTCAAGGATTTATCCCATGTTCACTATACAATGTGTCCCAAAATGCTATAGGAGATGAATTAAGATTTGGTTTTAAAACTACTGTGGGCTTAGTTCTTGGTTTGGAGAATATTTATGACTTTCTACATGAAATTTTGTATTTCACTGAGCCTCTGTGCATAAAGGATCAAGATTATCTTAGAGAGCAATTAGATCCCTGAGTTCTTCCCTGGAAGTGTCCAAGGCCAGGTTGGAACCAGCCTGATCAATGGAAGATGTCCCTGCCCATGGAACTGGATGAGCTTTAGGGTCCCTTCCAACCCAAACCATTCCAGGATTCTGTAATTCACATCCTCCCCTTGGTGCTTAACGCTGTATGCAAATGGGATTAACTCAGATATTGCAGCTTTGGGGTTCGTTCTTGTTTTGGTGACATGGTTTGGTTTCTGCTCTTCCGCTTCTTCAGCCGTCCTTGGGCAAAGGTGTTTTGATGGTTCCAGGTGGTGGTTGGCAGTTGTAGGTAGTGGTGTGGAGTTCGGAGTGTTAGGTGGTGGTTGGCAGTTGTAGGTGATGTTTAGGCACTTTTAGGTGGTTTTTTGGCAGTTCTAGGTGGTGGTTTGGCAGTTTTAGGTGCTGGTTTGGCAGCTTTGGGTGCTGCTTTGGAAACTTTGGGTTCTGGTTTGGCAGCTTTGGGTGCTGCTTTGGCAGCTTTGGGTGCTGGTTTGGAAACCTTGGGTGCTGTTTTGGAAGCTTTGGGTGGTTGTTTTGGCAGTTTTGGGTGCTGGTGTGGCAGTTTTGGGTGGTGCTTTGGCAGCTTTAGGTGGTGCTTTGGCAGTTGTAGGTGCTGGTTTGGCAGTTTTGGGTGGTGGTTGGGCAGTTTTGGGTGGTGGTTTCCACTCTTAAGTGCTGGTTTGGAAACTTTGGGTGCTGTTTTGGCAGCTTTGGGTGCTGGTTTGGCAGTTTTGGGTGCTGGTTTGGCAGCTTTGGGTGCTGCTTTGGCAGCTTTGGGTGGTGGTTTGGCAGCTTTGGGTGGTGGTTTGGCAGATTTGAGTACTGTTTGGCAGCTTTGGGTGGTTGTTTTGGCAGTTTTGGGTGGTGCTCTGAGCTGCTGAAGTTGATGTGATGCTGCATTGGCCGATAGATGATTTTGTATCATAGCGTGGCAGGGCCATCAGTGAGCTCCTGTCCCTGACTCTGGGTGTCACAGGGTGACACGAGGGGCCCAGGGGCAGAAGCTGAGGCTGCTGCCTTGGCTGGCCTTGCCTCAGGGAGTGGCTGTTGATCCTGCTCTGGGCCTCACAGTCAGTGCTGAGGTTTTCTGTCACCGCTGACATCCCACACTCCCGTCCTCCATCCCTGCTGCCCCAGGGCAGGAGTGTTTGCGTCAGGACAGCCAAGGCAGAGACCTTTGAAAAAGCTACGTCTCTTCTTTTGCATCCTCCCTTGAGGATCCCTGCAGGGAATCCTTCCTGAGGCTGGGATTGCTTTGGACACTCCAGGAAAGCTCTGCTGTTACCCCTGCTGGTGCCCTTTCCCATTCCCCACCTCCCACTGCTTGCCTGGAGCTGGGAGCAGCAGAGGAGCCCATGGTGCCATCGTTCCCTGTCATTTCCACTTCCGGCAGTTGGCAGCTGGATGCACGGCTGGATGCTGTGGCCTCCTGGATGTTCCAGTGCTGCCCAGACCACTTTATGTCATTCCTTGTGCTGTGTGAGGGAATGTTGTCCTACAGCATGAAAAGCCAGTTCAGGAACCTGTGTATCAGCAAAACAACTCCTAAAGGAGGAAGAGACAACAAGGCCGGGTTGGACGGGGCTGGGAGCAGCCTGGGATAGTGGAAGGTGTCCCTGCCCATGGAATGGGGTGGAATGGGGTGAGCTCTAAGGTCCCTTCCAACCAAAACCACTCTGGGATTCTCTTCCATGATTCACTAAAAGCAAATACATTCCCTGGGCTCTAATTCCTGGCCAAGTGTGTGTGTGACTGTGGGATAAACCCACTGCCTTTCCCAGGGGGAAGAGAAGAATGCCCTCATTTCATTATGTTCACCTTTAGAATTTGGGTCTAATACCAGGATTTAGATTTTTCTCTAAGGGCTTTAAAGACAATGTGGCACTTGGGAAGATGGGTTAGGGGTGGCCTTGGAAGTGCGGGGTTAACAGTTGGACTTACTGATCTTAGAGGGCTTTTCCAACCCGAGTGATTCCATGATTCCAAGTGCGTATCCATGCTGCTATTTCCCTTCCACTTGTCTGCCATAGCAGTAAGTGCATATTAATACAAACATTGCTCTCCAGCTCTGCACAAGGAGGGCTCAGAATGCCAGGCCTAGATGTGAGACTTCCTGGCACTACCAAGGCTGTCACCCGGAAAAGTGGAGAGAGGGATGGGAAATAAATAAATACAATCCTCTCATTACTGTTGCTACACAAAAAGTGTCTTCTTCTCCCTTCTGCCTTTATAGGAAGTCTTATATATTCCAACCCACAGAGAATAAACTCGGTCTTAATTAGATTTCTTAATTTGTGCTTTAAAATAATTGGCTTGCACTCTTTAGCAAGCAGTTTTTGTCTGCTTCAAGATGTTTTTTACACCTATTACCCTTCATTTCAGCTGTGTCTTTGTTGTGCGGTGCTTAGAAATTCCTGCATGTGTTCCAGATGTTCGAGTTCCCCATCCCTCTTCCCAGAGGCAGTGGAAGTGTCCCCCTGCTGACGCTGTGGTTTTGCCTTGCAGCTGACGGCTGTGGATGCGGACGAGGGAGCCAACGGCCAGATCGTGTATGAAATCCTGGCTGGGGGTCAGGGACACTTCACCATCAACGACCAGACAGGCCTGATCACCATCGCCCCGGGAGTGGTGCTGGAGGTGGGGCGCTCCTACGCCCTCACGGTCAGAGCATCTGACAGTGCCCCACCGGCGCAGAGAAGGTAATTAATGCACCTACTAACGAACCTTGTTATTCCAGCAGCTCAGCACTAACACCTGGGCCATACCCCCGTGTCTGTAATCCACGCCGGGATACAATTCCATGCCTCCGTTCTGGAAAAGTGGCACAGCAGAATTCTTGCCCTTTGTGGTCCCTAATGTTTCCCTTACAGCACTGTGTTTTCACAATTTCATTTGCTTGCCAAGGTCTGTTATTTAGAAGTTCCCAGTTGTGCTGTCTCTGTGCGTGTCCAATCGTTCACTGAGGTGAAGAGATGGAAAGAAGAAAGCAAGTGAGAAGAGAAATGCTTTTTGTTCAGAAAATGCAAAAAGGATCCCAAAGAACGGGGCTGCTGAGCTGGAGACCCTCTCCAGGTGCAGGGTGTGCAGTGTCCCCGCTAAGCCCAGAATTCCTAAGGGCAGAATTATCTCTGTTGTACTCCAGCTGATACAGGAGAGCAGGCTGCAGATTTAGGGTTTAGGCAGGGGGTGGAACAACATCATTTTAAAGGTCCCCTTTAACCCAAACCATTCTATGATCTCTATGTTCAAAAAGCAGCAAAGGTATCAAGCCCTGCTTGCCTTTTTCTGTGGAGTTTGTGTTCTGAATGTGGCAGTTGTGCCAAAAAGTCATTTCATGAAGGTGTGGGGGCTGCAAGAAATATCTCTCACGTTCTGGGCCTGATATTGGTAATGTGACAACCTCGTTGTCCAAAGAGCATGACAGGGAGGAGCAGGAGGTTCCAGCAATTAAATCTCCCACAGCCATAAAGTGAAAACCTCTTCTTCAAATGGGAAATGTGAGAAGGAAAGAAAACACAAGAGTGGGATTTCAGTAACTGGATTTTCTTCAGGACCTGCTGCTTCTATCGTGTCTCCAAGAAAGAAGCTCATGCTGTTGTGCACATATTTTGTAATTATTGTCCATTCAGCTTGTTAAGTTGTTCATAAATTTGACATCTGGTAGCAGTCTCCTGGTTGAATTTCACTCTCCTTTTCCTCCTGGTAGTTTTTTTGATACGCCCTCTCGAGCTGGTAGTAGGCTGCTGGTAGTGCTCAGGAGAAGATTGAGGACAATTATGCATTTATTTTGTGTAGTACTTCAGTGTGAAGGCCAAAAATCAGTAATTCCCCTTCAGAGAGTCTGAGATCCCCGTGGTGTGGCCCCACACTACAGCTCTGATTGCCATCAGCTCCTTTTGTGCTGCAGAAATCTTTGTGCTGTCTAAAAACATGGATTTCTGAGGATGGATGTTGAGAGCCTGTGCTTCCTCCTCTGAAAATGTCTTCATGGCAAAAAAGAAGTGGAAAACTCTGCCAGGATAACCAAAGTCACCTGGAAAGTGGCTGGATTTCAGTCATCCCCTTGCTTATGCACAAAGCAAAACTCAACCACTGAACCTGGCTCAGGAACTGTAGGCCTGCAGCCTTTGTAAACACAAATTTAAACTGGAATTCTGTGGAGGTTTGGTTCTGTTTTGTTTTTTTTTTTGCATGGAATGACATTTAAAAATGTGGCCAAACTGAGATCTGGGGTTTAAGTATTATTAATTGTAATTATTAATGTATGTTATTGAGGTGTCATGGAATCATTAAGGTTGGAAAAGACGTCCAAGATCATCAAGTTCAACCTTGTCAACTAAACCGCAGCAAGTTCCATGTCCAGTTGTTTCTTGAAACCTTCCAGGGCTGGAGATTTCACCACTTCCCTGCGCAGCCCATTCCTATATTGAAGCACAACAATTCCTTTTTTTGTCAAAAAAAAGACAACGTTTGTAAAATCAAACAATTTCAGGTCAGACCTTAACCTTTTCACAGTTCCTCAGACTCCGGGACATGGGAGCCATGTCACTTGGTGATACAGAGATCTGCTGGATCAAGTCAAGATGGGTGGGTCCACATGGATAGAAATCCATTTATTATAGATTTTATAATTGCCTAGAGCGGCTGTGGCTGCCCCTGGATCCCTGGCAGTGTCCAAGGCCAGGTTGGACGGGGCTTGGAGCAGCCTGGGACAGTGGGAGGTGTCCCTGCCATGGCAGGGGTGGCACTGGATGAGTTTAAGGTCCTTTCCAACCCGAACCATTCCATGATTCCATGTGGAGATAATTTAAGCAGAGATGGGGATGCAGTTGACTTTCAGTCAGCTGGTGTGGCACAAAAGCTGTTTTTCCATCCTGGAGTGATTTTGGGAGCTCTCTGCAGTTCCCAGATGCTGTGCTGTGTGTTCACCTGAAAAGACCAACTGCATTGCTTTGCTCAGCTCCATCTCCTTCCCCTTCCCATGCCAGAGGAGAATTTGCCAGCTCCTTAACTGGGCAATAACCCACACAAAAGGCACGGGGGAAAAATGCAAAGTGTTAATAAAAAATGGATTAGAATTGCAAAAAAAGCCATTTAATATTAGAGTGCTTTTAGTTTGCAGACTATTCGTGCTTTACTTCTGTGATTTTGCCTTAAATATTTGAAGAAAATTTGCTCACTATTCCTAGAATCCCAGAATGATTTGGGCTGGGAGAGACCTCAAAGCCCATCCAGTCCCAGGGCAGGAACACCTTCCCCCATCCCAGGCTACTCCAAGCCCCAATGTCCAACCCGGCCTTGGACACTGCCGGGGATCCAGGGGCAGCCACAGCTGCTCTGGGCACCCTGTGCCAGGGCCTGCCCACCCTCCCAGGGAACAATTCCTTCCCAATATCCCATCCATCCCTGCCCTCTGGCAGTGGGAAGCCATTCCCTGTGTCCTGGCACTGTGTGTGTGGATGTGCCCTGAGGGGCAGAGTCCCTGCAGCACTTCCCTGGGGGTGGGATTTGCCCCTCTGGACAGCAGTTCCTTATCCTGGAGCACGGCCAGGGGTGTGTGACAGTCCCCAACACGTTGCTGTCAGCCCTTGTGTCGCTGCACTGCTCTGCCCAGCTCCCATCAGTGACCCAGATCCGCAAAATCTGCTGGGAAAGGGCAGTGGGAAACATCCACAGCACAGTGGTGACTGTGCTCAGCCACGATTTTGGGCGGCTAATTAAAAATATTGATCAGTGATGTGTTGTTTTCATGCTAAATGAGCTCTCTCAGTTAGCACGGCAGCTGTTTCAACTACAAATGTCTGGTAATTTGAGGTAGGACCCTCTAAAAAAGCTGTAGAGTTTGCTAGCCCTGCAAGAAGCAGCTCTTTGGGTTCATGATTTTCTTTTCTCTCCCTCTTCCTGCCCCGCCTCCAAAAAATGGTGACAAATCCCTTTGGTTTCTTTCTTGCAGCCCTAAAACCTGAGATTTATCTACTTTGTCCAAGGATTTACGAGGGGAAAAGCTACACCTGCAGTGCTGCACTTGCTCTTCTCAGGGCTTTGTTCTGGGGTGGGGATGCTGTGCTGACATCCAGGAGGGAAGGCAGGTGGGATAACAGAGCAAGGAGACAAGAGGAAGATCCCTTTAAGTCAGATTTTAAATCTCCCGTCTCCAGGGGGACTCTTGGCTCCCTTTCTCAAGTTGGAGCAGTTGGATATCAAGTGGGTTTACAGGATGGTCTGTGCAGGGTCTGCAGTGCCCGTGTCCCAAAGAACCTTCAATATTCCCGCTGGAATGCTGTTTGCAGTCTGTTTGGGACAGGGGTTCGGTGCAGCTGAAGGGTTTGCCAGGGATTTGCAGGCTCCTGCATTGCCACTGCTCTGAGGTGGGGATTATTGACCCACAGCATCGCAGCAGCCTCACAGAGTTGTGTGCACCTCTTCTCCCAGCATTATCCTCTCTGCCAACATTCCCTGCTCCCTCTTTTCCAAGGAAAGGAAGCAGGCTGCCTGACAGCAGGGATGCTCCAGGGGTGGCTGCTGTGCACGGCAGGAGCAGTTCCCAGCTCAGGGTTTGTGCTGCTCTCGCAGAGGACACAGCGCACTGGGAGCTGTTTGTTTGTGGAGTGTGCACTGATATCTCACTGCTCTATCTTTGAAAGAACCCCACCTTGGGCTGCTTTGGGGGAAATCACTGAGCTTTTCTTCCTGTTCCTGTGGCAGCCCGCTTTCCTTTTGATCCGGAAGGAAAAATATGTCCTGAAGCTTCTAGAGGAGCAGAGGGAGGCTGTTAGAGCTCGAGAACACACAGTGTGTAACGCAGCCATTGTAGGTTGCCTTGTGGGTTGGATTTATTGGTTATGACGGGTTTTGACTGGTTTTGACTGGTTTTGACTGGTTTTTCCCCCCTTGCACTGCAGGAGCTCCATCACCACTGTTTACATCGAGGTGCTGCCTCCCAACAACCAGAGCCCCCCGCGCTTCCCGCAGCTGATGTACAGCCTGGAGGTCAGCGAGGCCATGAGGATCGGAGCTGTCCTGTTAAACCTGCAGGTACAGAGGCTTCCCTGGCACTCCCTGAGGCTAGTGACAACTTCTCCACCTTCCTGCCCTCTGTGTCCGTGCCATGCGCAAGCCAGTCCTTGCATCCAGGGGGAAAAGGGGCAGTTCATAGGGATTGAGAATTATTTCACTCTAATGGACAGCCCCTTTTACGTGGACTGTAGAGAAAAAGGCCTCACTCAGTTATTTCTGTAATTTCTTTTTTTTTGTTTAAATATGGCAAAAGGTGCTACAGGCTGCAAATGGCACTGCCCAGAGAAGCTATGGCTGCCCCTGGATCCCTGGCAGTGTTTCAGGCCGGGTTGGACAGGGCTTGGAGCAGGCTGGGATAGTGGAAGGTGTCCCTGCCCATGGCAGGGAGTGGAATGAGTTGATCTTCAAAGTCTTTTCCAGTCCAAACCATTCTGGGATTCTGTGATAATTATATTTGAAAAAAATTCTGTGAGTGGCTGAAAACTTGGCAGGCCTGTGATTTCTTGTGTTAAAATCTCTCTCTATATTTGCCAGCAGATCAGAGCAGCTTCAGCACCTCATTCATGGGGAATTTCAGCAAGACTTTTGGCAATTTGCCTTCCCTACCCTACCCTGTCATTTTTGAAAAATGCCCGAAGATATTTCTTCCCCTTAGTGTGTGTAACAACAGGCTGAGAGAGAGCAGAGATCCCAGCGCTGCCAGGCCCAGCATCAGGGCGACCTTGTGCACTGGGATCAGGGGTCATGCAACAGCTTCTGGCCAGGTCTGGGAGCAGGAACCTCCCTCATCCTCATGCACCAGGACCAGACCTCCCCTTGTTGTGTTAATGATTAAAAAACCAGTTTTCTCCTCACTTACTTACTGTTCCTTATTTACTGCGTTGCGTTCTGCCCAAAAACCAGCTGTGCAAAGTAGGGAGATAAATGGCAAGTCTTTATTGAGGCTTTTTTTTTTTTTTTTTTGAGGGAGCAGGAACTTACTTAATGCTGTGTTTAGCAGCAGTGAAATAAAGGAGCTCTAATTAACTCACTGAAGCAGGTGGATGGGAAGGCTCCTGCTAAAATGGGTTCCTGCTGAAAGACTGGGATTATTCCGGCTGGTTAAGCTGCTACAGTCACCTGTGCTGAGGGAGGATGGCTCATTTAGCTCAGTGCTGCCAATTAACTCCTGGCACGGCTGTGGGGCCTGCAGGGAAGGAGGAGTGGAAGGGCCAAGCTGTTCAGGAGCCTTCTCCTCCCCAGTGAGAGACACTTGGGGTTGGAAGCCTCAAAGAGGAACAGGAGTCAGGAGCATGCTGAGAAACAGGAACATTTGTGTTTCCTTGACAGGTGCTGGAATCTGAGGGCCTGAGGGATCTTTGGAGGCAGAAAAGCTCTTGGCAGGTTTTAGTACTGAAGGATTTGACGGGATTTAAATGTGGTTGGAAAGTGAAGCTCCAATGGAATAATCTGCTTTAATGTTTCACTAAATCCCAAACAGCCCGTTCTGTGCTGGCCCCGCTGAGGGACCTCGAGGGCTGTGTCCAGCTCTGGGCCCTCCCGGCCAGAGAGCCCTGGAGGGGCTGGAGCGTGTCCAGGGCAGGGAAGGGAGCTGGGAAGGGGCTGGAGCCCCAGGAGCGGCTGAGGGAGCTGGGAAAGGGGCTCAGGCTGGAGAAAAGGAGGCTCAGGGGGGCCCTTGTGGCTCTGCACAAGTCCCTGACAGGAGGGGGCAGCCGGGGGGGTCGGGCTCTGCTCCCAGGGAACAGGGACAGGACAAGGGGAAACGGCCTCAGGCTGGGCCAGGGGAGGCTCAGGTTGGACACCAGCAGGAATTTCTGCATGGAAAGGGTGCTCAGGCCTTGGCAGGGGCTGCCCAGGGAGGTTTGGAGTGCCCATGCCTGGAGGTGTCCAAGGAAGGCCTGGAGGTGGCACTCAGTGCTCTGGGCTGGGGACAAGGTGGGCATCGGGCACAGGGTGGGCTCCATGGGCTGGGAGGGCTTTTCCAGCCTCAGGGATCCTGGGTTTTATGGAAAATGCTTGATTGTTAAATCTCAAATACTCTTGGCTTTAGCTTTGGTGGTTAGTCCAGGACTGTGTCTCTTGCAGGTCTGGTAGTCCTGAACCTGAAATATAGAAAATGGAGAGAGAAACTTTACAAGGGCCTGGAGTGCCTGGAAACAGGGAATGGCTTTTCACTGCCAGAGGGCAGGGATGGATGGAATATTGGGAAGGAATTGTTCCCTGGGAGGGTGGGCAGGCCCTGGCACAGGGTGCCCAGAGCAGCTGTGGCTGCCCCTGGATCCCTGGCAGTGCCCAAGGCCAGGCTGGACACTGGGGCTTGGAGCAGCCTGGGACAGTGGAAGGTGTCCTTGCCATGGCAGGGGTGGCACTGGATGGGCTTTGAGGTCCCTTCCAACCCAATTCCAAGTCCAGCTCCCTCATCCTGTGTTAAACCCCCTCATCTGTATTAAAGGACTTCTCCTATGTGCAGCCTTTTTCTGTTTTCATCTTCCTTTATTCCCTGCTGTGTAAAATCCACCAGGACATTTTAAACATTCATAAACTGTGTATTTAAGCTTCTGAAATCCTGTGTTGCCTTTTCCAGGCAACAGAAAGTTCCCAGTTAGCCATCTTTGTTTAGTTTTTCTGGAATTCCAGTAGTGTCTTAAGGTATTGGCTGTGTTCCATCGATAATATGAAATATCACCAGGCCTCAAATATTGAACGAGTGTTTTCATGTGGAAATTTTCACCCTGATGTTTCTTTTCCTGAGTCTTATCAATCAAATCAGTTTTTGGTCTGGTGCTGATTAAGAAATTATGCTTTTATGGCTCTCTCTTAGTAATAATTTGGTAGTTCTGCATCCAGCAGGAGGGTTACAAAATCCTAGAGAGAGCTGGCAAAATTTTTCAAGTATTCCCAAATTATCAAATCTGAAGATCTGTGAAACATTAGGGTCAGTAACAATGCAAATGCAGCTGCTTTGAATTTGCCCTTTAGACTTCGGAAAAATAAAATTCATGTTCTTCTTGTCCATTAAAATTTCTTATGCTGATGATGGAGGGTTTTATTGCTTTCTTATCCCCTTATTTATTTTCTAATGCACCCGGTTGGTCTTGACTGGTGTTTTAATTAACAACATTTGAGATTAATGCAATATTAAACGATCTCCACTGCATTAATTTGTAAATAAACCTCAGAGTTTATTGCATGCCTGGGAGGCGTTTACGGCTTCATGTTCTGCCAGCCATTATTAATTAAAATATGCAAATGCTGTCGTTTTTTCTGGGAGCCTGCAGAACAAATAGGGCCATTAGCAGGGTCCAGTTATGTGCTGAACAAGGAGCTAACATGGAATTGTTGTGTGAAATTTATGGAGTCACTCCATGCCATTGATCTGGAAAAAATCAGGAATGGGTTGCTCTTCTCCCTTGCCTTCGGTGGTTTTCTTCTGTACGTAAGAACTTCCTGTTCTTTGCTTTTAAAGAAAGCAGGAGTTTTTAAAAACAGTGATTAGCTTTTCCCCCCCCTTTTTTTTTAAGCACGTTGACTGAAAGTGGATTTTCTGTGGGGATAAGGGGAAAGTGAAATCAACTACAGCCAGTCTTTGATTATCTGGCTTTCTGAGAGCCCCCTGGCTTGTTATGAGCGAGTGCAGACCATAATGATACCCCTGAGACGACTTAATGTGAAGGGAGGGCAGGATACCCTGCAGGGAAGGGAAAAGGAGGACAAAGGGCTCAAGACAGGAGCAACCATGGGATTCTGGTGATTTAGGATCAAGGGCAGTCCTCAGAGACACCAGCTCCTCACATTTGCTGCCTCCAGTGTTTGTAGCATTTTGTGTTCTTGGCTCAGATCCTGACTGTTCGTAGCTTCAGGCCAAGGAGATCCAAATCCCACCCACGCCTCCCGTCACCCAGTGCCACCCGTGGAATTTATAAACAATTTTCCCGGTCTGGCATTGATGTTGTGGATGGGAATATTGGTTGGTGCTGGAGGAGCTGTATTGGTGCTGGAGGAGCTGTGCACGCCCATGCACTGCCCACTGCTGCCTGGCCTTCATTTTGATGGTGGGTTTAATTCTTGCTTAATCCCACCTTCCATTTGGAGACCGTGTTGTCGGAGCTCCTTTGGGATATTGTCCCATCAAGCAGTGGGAAAAGCCTTCACCATGGCTCAGCTGCTTTATTGATCCACAGTTTCTGCCCTGCTCAGGAGAACTGTTGTCCTGTTGGAAAATCAGATTAAATTGCTTCAACAGCCTTTTGTTCTAGAGAAATTTAGCTCTGCATAATGGCATTGCAGGGAACTTACAAATAATTTGGATACTTGTGGGTTTCTGGGAACTGGGCTCCACCTGCCTGGTCCGTGATTTCCCGGCTCATTCCTCCATGAAGGATGCACCTTGTGCTTGCCCTCCAGCATTTTTGTCCTCTGGGAGTGCCCAAAAAAACTTCTGATGGCTTTGAGATGGCTCCAGCCCTTTTATACACCAGGATGGACTTCACCAGGCTTGAATTGCAGCAGCTGATTTAAAGATGCTCTGTTTATGGACATCTTCTCCGCCTGACTCCTGCCCAGCTCTCCACTGGGGTTTTGCCCTGGTTAATTTAGTTTGGAGCTGGAACAGGGGCAGTTTCACCTCTCTGACCTTCTCAACATCATCCCTTCTGCTTTTCGAACCAATCCTCAGGTTCCTTCTGTAGCTTAAATATTTCTTTGTTGTCCTTTGTGTTCTCTCCTTTCTATTCCAGTTTTGCCTTGACTTTTCCTGACTTGGTCCCCATCCAGTTTTTCTTGCTCTTTCTTTGTGCTGATCCCTTCCATCTGACTTAACCTCTATTTTTTATTTGGCTAAGCCAAGTTGTTTTCTTGCTGCACTCCCTGCTCTGCCTGCACATTTAAATGGTTTGTGCTTCTGCTCTGAATTTTGGGGGGTGTTTGAGTCGGGTTTTTTGTTATTTTTCTTGGGTTTTTACCTCAAAAACTGCTTTATAGGTGGTCAGCTCAAAGCTACACAGCCCTTGATTGTTGTCTACAGCAACAACCTGACAGGAGCAGGGTCAACCTCTTCTAGCCTCAAGTGGCCCCAGGAGAGACATCAAAAGTAGTTTATTCAACTTTTGAAAGGTTTTTTTGCTGGCTGATAGGTGGAGTATCCTCATTTTGGTGCTGTCAGTGTCTGTTCTTAAAGGTCTTACCCTGATCTTCACCCCCCAAAAAGTAAATTATTGTGGAGGGCGAGTGCTGCAGTTGGAGCTCAGTGGAGCATCAGGCAAGGACTGGAATTCTGGTAAACAGAAAGAGGGACCTGGATAAGAAGTGGAAATGAAGAATGGGAAGAAAGGAAACCAAAAGTTCAGTCTAATCAGTGTGGTGCTGCAGAAAAATAGAAGTAAATGATTAAAGCCTGAATTTTATACTCATGCTGCTGGATATAGCTGTAATTTGCTAATTAGATAATTACTAATTATTAATGGTAATTATTCTGTATTCAGGATATTGTCATTTCTGTGCAGCATAAGAGTTCTGATGTGCTCCAGCTTTATCTTGAGTAGCCCATCAATAACCAGAGTTGCCTTAGAAACAGGGATTGGTGTCATCCCTGTGGGAAGCTTTCCTAAAGCTTAATTCCTCAGGTTCTATGTGGAAGGGAAGAGAAGAAACCTTTGCCACTGACTGAATTTTATCCTCTTTTTTCCTTCCCTAAAGGCTTTCGATAGAGAGGGTGACCCCATCAAATACCTCATTCAGAACGGAGATCCTCAACAAGTTTTTAATCTCTCTCAAAGGTAAGTGGGAAACCCTTGGAAAATAGACTTGGAACTTGTCAGTCCAGGGAATGTGGGAGCTGAGGGAAAAGGGTTGTGCTCAGACACCTTCAGCTGCTTCTTTGAGGGGCTCTCAGCCATTGATGAGAGCTCTGGGAGCCGAATTCCCCTCTGAGGTTTGTCACTGGCCACCGTTTATTTATTTTAAACGCTTCAGGTAGGGGAAACTCACTGAGTTGTAAAGATCCTGTTTAAAAGAGTGGCCAGGGATTAATTAAAACCCTTTTACCTGTCAGCTCGTGACTAAGACAGAGACAGTTTTTGCTTTAATTTCCTGACTTGTTATGGTTTAGCCTGTAGTGAAAAGCCTTTTGAGCATTGTTTAAAAATGGTATTTTCCTTAAATTGAATTCCAACTTAAATAGAGTGAGAAAGCAAGGGTTTGTTATGAAATTATAAACCCCAGATGGGTCTGTGCCTGGGCTACAACCCTTTTCTTTATTTTACCCATTATTAGGTATTACTTACCTGTTATTAATTATTATTTGCAATCCAAAGTATCCTTTTCCTTGCAAAGTAAGGGAGGGTGGTGAGCTGACTTCCCACAGTAAATGATGGGACAAAAGTAACCTGGGGCTTATTAATTCCTGGTGCAAAATAATTCTAATTTAGCATGAGGGAGAGATTGTGAACCTAAACACCCAAACCTCCTGAGAGAGGTTTATATGTTCTGAGTGAGCTCTGGGTGATAAATCTCCCGTTCATGGAGAATCAAATCCTTCAGAAAACAATGGGAAAAAAGCCTTGACGATCCCAGGAGGTGCTGGTGCTTTCATCCACCAGGATTGATAAAGACTTGGCAGGTGAGGGAAGGGACAGCTTGGAGAGGGGACACTTTCCTTCACCGTGATGGCCAGAGCAGGGGTTGATGTTGGACTGCTGGTGTTATCCATGGCTTGGGCTTGGAGTTTTGTATGGATTCCTGCCCAAGTGATGCAAGCAACCCTCTGCTTAACATGGGGAAACTCAGCCTGACCTCCTCTGGCACCTTTAGAACTTGGATAATCTACACGAGGCATGCTCCAAAGAGGGGTTACAGTGGTAGTAAAGCACAATTTTTGTGCTTTAAACATGAATAATCCCACCTGCCTCCATGAGAGATGCTCCAAAGGGGGATTGCAGTGTTAGTAAAGCACCGTTTGTTGGTTTAGAAGGTAAATAATCCCACCTGCCTCCATGAGAGATGCTCCAAAGGGGGATTGCAGTGTTAGTAAAGCACCGTTTGTTGGTTTAGAAGGTAAATAATCCCACCTGCCTCCATCAGAGATGCTCCACACAGGGGTTGCAGTGGTAGTAAGGCACCATTTTTTGACTTAAAACATGAATAATCCAGCCTGGCTACATGAGAGATGCTCCAAAGGGGAGTTACAGTGGTAGTAAAGCACCATTTGTTGTTTTAGAAGGTGGATAATCCAACTGGCTACACAAGAGATGCTCCAAAGGGGGGTTACAGTGTGAGTAAAGCACCACTTTTTGACTTAAAACATGAGTAATCCCACGTGGCGACATGAGAAATGCTCTGAAGAGGGGTTATAATGATGTTAGCAAAGCACCATTTTTTGATTTTAACTTGAATAATCCCACCTGGCTACACGAGAGATGTTCCAAAGGGGTCACTCAGTGAGGTGCTGTTTCAATAGTCCCTGCTTATCACAGCACCCTTCACACCACACCATAAAATTCCCGGCAGTTCTCCACACCAGAGAGGCTTAAAAGACCTGTGGAAATCCAGGCCAGCTCCTGGCATGAAGAGCCTCTGGAATCTGGATCCATGTGTTGGGATGCGAGCAGGGATGCAGCTTGGGATGCGAGCAGGGTGGCCCATACCCAGAAGCCAAGCAGTTAAGGGTGGTGTGTTAATGAATTCCCAGCTGGAATTCCTGCTCCACCCCTCTGTCCCCATCCTCTGGGACTCTTAGGGGACCTGACCCCCCAGCCTTGCAGCCCCCACAAGTCTGAGCTCGTTTGGGGTTCAGTGCTCGGCTGTGCTCCGGCACCTCGTGGTAAAAAGAAAGAGCTCCTGAAGTGTTTTCCCCTTCCTGTTCCTTTGGAAAAGGCTCTGTGCCAAGTTTCCTTCAGCCTTTTGCCTTTTTTTTCCTGGATACTAAAATGTGTTGATCAGTTAAATGAGGATTAATATTAAATAAAACATCTTTAATGCGAGGGGTGTCAGGCTACAGGGATTTATCTCAATTTTGGATGCTTGGAGGCCAAGGCAGAGCTGGTGACCACGATTCTCTCTCCCTTTTTCTGGATTCTCGTTTTCCTTCCTGGAGCATCCAGTCAATCCCTGTGTAATTCCTGCCTGGCAGCACAAGGACTGGATACTCCCGCTTTTACATCTCCCTACTCCATCTTTTTCCCCCTCAATCCGAGGATTGGGAAATGGTTTTGTTCTCTCTTCTCTGGCTCTGGAACCTGAGAACCATCTCTGGTAATTCCCTACCTCCTTACATTCCCTGGAAAGAGTGAGGCTGGAAAGCTGCAGTGTTAAAGGAATCGGAAGCCTGGAGGAAAACACAGGATATTGATAATTTAGGATATATAATTTAGGGTAATTATAATTTAGGATATTTATAATTTAGCCTGTCTTTTGAACGATGTTCACCTATTGAAAAAGACAGTCAAGTGTAATTTTTTCGTGTGGTAGGAAGGAGATAAAAAAGGGGATATGGTAGAAAATATTGGTGAAGTGCACATGGATTTATGCAGGTCAGTGTTTGATGTCAGTATTTTATTCTCAGCTCCACTTTGGTATATTTTTTTAATTAATAATTTACCACTTAAGTCTCTTATGTTTTATTTACTCTTCCTTCCCGCTAATTTTTTTTTGTTCACATTTCATTGCAGTGTCTTGAACAAATGCTGAAAAATAGATATTTCTGTATAAAAATAATATATTAAATAGATTTAATTTATTAAATCTATTTAATTTATTAAATATATTTATTTATATTCACATGCTTATATATTATGGCTGATTGATTTGCCTTCTTGTGGGCCATGTCTGTCTGCTAAGCTAAGAATTTCCCTTTGTCTAATTTAAGTCTTAATAATCAAACTAGGAGTAGTAACCCAATTATGACACCAAGCAAGTAACTAAACTTGCAACTATAATATATTTTAATATCTGTATGTTGGTAGATACAAAATGGGGATTATGTCCTTTATTTGATGTATATATGGAATTTTAACATTTGTCCCTGGATAATAATATAAATATCCATACACATGTACAGATTAATGATACATAACTATTATAGTTAAAATAATT
>VZTD01005029.1:552539-657391 GCA_013397725.1 Rhagologus leucostigma
ACATAATAATATAATATATATAACAATTATAGATATATATTTTAAATAATAATATGTAGCTATATTTTAAAATGTATATAAATATATATATTTAACAATAATATGTGATTATATAGAATGTATATAGATACATATATATTTAATAATATGTGGTTATATATAAAGAACTATATAAATATATGCAGAAACTCTCTCAAGTCTGCCCCTTTTTATGGTGTTGCACTTTGCCCTTTCCCTTTGGAGCATCATCTTCCCTGGAACAGGAATCCTCAGCATCTGGAATCCTGCTCTGGGAGGAGGAGGAGGATGCTGGAGGTTCCGTTCTCCTCTCTCCTGGATCCAAGGCGAGACAGCTCCATATTCAGTGGGTTAAAAACCATACACAAAATTCATTTACCACTGGTTTTTTACCAACTTCCAGAGGAGTATTTTAGATCAAATGAAAATTTTCCTTTTTGGAGGAAGCTCAGCAAGACCATGAGCCCGAGTTTTCCTTGGATAACCACAAGGCAGACTGAATGGAGCATCTCCTGAAATACTCTTGAAATATTATTTTTCCCACCAACCTTTCAGTCCTAGGGGAGAATTGTGCTCCCACACCCAGTTTCCACCAATTTCTGTGGTATTTTTTGGAAGGAACATCTTCCCGAGAAGTGTTGGGATTTGTTTCTGTTGGAAGAAGTCTTGGCCTGGAACCAGTTTGCTGAGATCTTCTCTGAGAGTAGGAAATTAGAGCAGGAACCCTGCAGAAATTTATATTTTAGGGGGAAAATTAGGTCCAGGTGTAACACATCCAAGTGTTCTGGAGAAGTCCATCCAGGGAGACCTTCTGGTTTGGTGGGAATCTGTGCTTTGGTTTGGATTTTCTGTTTTAATGAAACCTCTGCACAAGTCACTGTTCATGCTCTGGGTCCTGAACATCAAATGTGGGTACAGCAAATAAAATTTAGAGCTTTGCCTGACCACTGTTTGCATCTGACCCATCCTTTGGCAATGGAATAGCACATGGGAAGTCACAGGATCTCCAGATCCCAGCTGGTGTGGATTTTGGGCTGCAAAATCTTGTGGTGTTCCACCTTTCTTAAGATATTTGGTGGAATTTCGTGGGAGAAACTGTCCAGGATCACTGTCACCCTGGATCCATAGTTGTTAAATACCCTGTGGATTTAGGAGAGGTGTCACTTTGTCACAGCCTTGCCCAGGTTCCAGCAGGCACCAAAATCCTGGAGATGAAATGTGGAGCTTTGAGACGGCTCCGGGCTCTGCTGCCAGCTCAGTTAAGCAGCGCTGAGGTTCCTTAGGCAGGATTGTCCACACTGTGCCTACCTTATCCTTCCTAGCACAAAACCCCTCTGCAGTGGGCTCTCCTTGTCCCTCTGGGTGGCTTCCAGACATCTGCAGGAGGGAATTAGACCAGAGGAAGAAATCCAAATATTTTATTTGTCAGCAGTTATAGGAATTTGCAATGTTTTCAAACCTTGTTTTATTTGGCTTCCAATTAACCTTTCTTTTGTTGTCCTTTTAAAATGGGCTTCAATAATCACAAGATCCTGACTCCTTGGAATTGTCCAAGGCCAGGCTGGACGGGGCTTGGAGCAGCCTGGGACAGTGAAAGGTCTCCCTGCCCATGTCAGGGGTGGCACTGGATGGGATTTAAGGTTCCTCCCAACTCAAACCATTCTGGGATTTGTTTTCCACCACCCTTGGGCCTACAGCAAAATTCCATTATTAGGGGATACTTGCAGCACTTACTCTGAAGTTACACAATGTGTAACGTTTCCCAGTAGCCTCTCCCTGAGGAGACTTACCCTGAAGTCTGTGTGTGTTGTATTCCCAGAGTTTCCTGCTCAGTCCTGCTGGATATCAGGACTCCTCAGTGACTGTCATTCTCTCTTCTCATTTATTGCAGCACTAATAGTAAAAATACTAAATAAATAGGTTTTGATAATTAAATAAATAGCTGAAGTGCAGCAGGAACAAATCAGGGTGCTGTGCTCAGTGCAGCTGTAGCTTTTGTAGTCTCACTGGGCTGATATTTTGACCCAGGGTTAATCCTGTATCCAAGTGGAGAGCATTAGGAATCGGCTCATGGTTTTTCTTGGCCCTCACCCACAGAAAGCCTAAAATCTCCTACAAAGAGGAGCTGTGGTGTGAGCGAGGTGGTGGAGCTCAGGTGCTCATAGACCTCTCCCAGCTGCCCTGGTAACGTGTCCTGGTTTTGTTTCATTCCCAGCTCTGGCCTGCTGGTCTTGAGAAAGCCCCTGGACAGAGAGAGCACTGACCGCTACATCCTCATCGTCACGGCCTCGGACGGCAGACCCGACGGGGTGAGTGTCCTGGAGGTCTGGACAGCACTGGCCACCTCCATGTGGTCTGATTGTTGCGTGTTTTTCATGGATGATCTTGACCAAAAATATCTGAAATCTGGGGCAGTTTTCCTTTGGTTGGTGTGGGTGAAGCCCGTGGGTCACTGCCTTTGATGATGGACAAAGGGATTTCGCTGCTTTGCGTCATTCTGTAACAGCCAAGATTTTGTGTATTCACAGATGTACTAGTTTGAAAGCAAACCAGTGGGAGATCCCAAGTTAGAATTACAATTTAATAGGAAAATTAAGATAAAGGCAATAATACAGAAACACTGGCTTAAACTGACAGAGTCAGGATACAACCTGACACCCTGTTGGTCAGGGTGGCGGCAGCAGTCTGATTAAATGGTGGCAGCAGTCCTTGTGATTCTGTCTAAGTGGTGATCCTGTAGTGAAGTCTGGTCCTTTTCTGGAGGTCCAGGGGTGATTATGTAGCTCTTGTCTGCTGTGGTGTTCCAAACCTCAGATTATATCCAGGTAGGAATGCTTGGTTCCTCCCCCTGGGAGGAGCATCTCACAATGGGATGATGGAATTCTCTGAGTCATGCGGTGAGACTTGATGGCCCGTTAGCCAAAGATATCCTCCCCAGAGGGAGGTATCAGGGATGTGTCAGGGAAGAGATAAAGAACCCTGCCCCACCTGCTTTGACAGCTTGTGAAGATGGTGATAGAATAGATACATACCCCTGGTCACATCTTACATTGTAACCTAAGAAAACAGATATTCATCTTCTGTTTCTTCTCTGTGCTGTGAAATACCTGCTCCTCTTCTTCCCTTCTCCCAGATGTGGAAGCTGTAGTAGTGATTTGTACTTCATCCAGCCCTTTTCCACAACAGACTGTCCAGCTCTCCAGAAAAATCTGGAAAAGTGCCACTTCTCTTTCAAAAATAAGAATTTTTTATCAGGAGCTATCTCCAAGTCTTCCATGTTTGCATTGATCCACGACCCCACAACCAACCCCACCAACTGCTGCTCACACTTGTGTTTAATATAACAAAATGGTGATTTTTTTTCAATTTCATGTTATAAAATGGTGGACTATTTAAGGATATGTGTTTATTGATCAAGCAGAGGCAATGGAATTTTTTTCCCTGAAAGTTTGCAGCCGGACTGTGCAAGGTACCTGGGCATGCAGCAGCTCTGCCGTGGAATAATAGCATAGGTGGGGGAGAAATCTCTGCACAGCTGACCTTGTGTATAAGGGCAGATCTAAAATAATATCTATAATAATTAATAAATAACATGGATGCATCACCTGGGATATTCTAGAAGGCTTTGAGATTGAAACACACATCTCTGACATGTGGCTATGGAGTGACCATGCAAATTCTGGGATTTGGACCTGTGCTCATTGCGGCAGAAGAAAATCTCGTTTATTTTTTCTACCTCATGCTCTTTTTAGCTTCTTCACCTTACAAGCTTTGCCTTCCTGCTCAGGGTTTATTCAGAATTTCCACACGCACATCAAAATATTGAGGAAGTTTACAGCCTTTGTACAGTTTAGTGGCAACATGGAGTAATTATAACAGAGTCTACACTTTTTCCATGAAAAATCTGGTTACGGTTTTTTTGGTAATTCATCTTAATAATTGCGGGTTTGTTCCTCGTGAACTGCTCTCACAGCTGCGAGTTCAGTGGTTTTGATCTCAAACTTCCAGCCGGGAAGTCTGAAGATGTAAATTAAAGACTTGCAGGTTGGTTCAGGCTGTGTTATGTTCCTGAAATACTCTCTGGGGTGTTAAAAAAAGGAGACTGGAAAGCTCCTTCCTCTTCCTTTCATCTAGAGAGAGATTCATTTGCTTTGCCCCAGGATTAAGTGGCCAGCAGATTAATTCCAACATTCTGAAGGTGATATTGGGGTTTTGAAAGGAAATCCTGTTAATCACGGCATGCTGCTGAGCAGAAAATAGTTGTATGTGAGCTGAGATATGGTGTTTGAAGCTCAGCTCTGGGAAAACCACCCCAAATAAACCGTGGAGGGCTCCTTTAGAGTTGTCCCTGGACCAGGCTGCTGAACACCTCTTGAAGTTCTTGTTACTCGCTGCAACAACAAAATCCACTTTAAGAAATCCACCCCCTGCTATCTCATTATCTCCTTTCCTCCCTCAATCCCATTGGCAGGGGCTGCCCAGGCAGGTTTGGAGTCCCCATCCCTGGAGGTGTCCAAGGAAGGCACTCAGTGCTCTGGGCATGAGGATCAGTCACAGCTTGGACTTGATAATCTTGGAGATGTTTTCCAACCTCATCGGTTCCATGACTCTTTATGATTCCATACCAGATTTTTTTCCCCTGGAATTTTGCATCTGCAGGTGTGTGTGAATTGTTCTCAGGGTGAAACGTGGGTGCACTCTGTAGCTTGAGCATGTTCCCTCTGCCTGGTTTGGGGTTTTTTCACTGTCCCTTACCTGCCTGTAGCTGCCTCCTGCAGTTCCTATTTTCTGTGAGTGGTGGGGCACCTTTCTTCTGAAGGTGACAGGACTCAGTTGACCAAAGCTCTGGTGCCAGCAGCTGGAAAGGGTTAAGAGTTGGGCTTGCCAGGATTACAAATAAGGCTGGATAAGCTCCTTGGCTTTCATTTTACAAACAAATGGATGAAACAAGGCAGCTCAACCAAGCCATTAAATCTCCAGGCCTTTTCCATGCCAGGAAACAGTGGGTGTGACTGCTTTGCCAGGCTTCCTTGTGTCTTTGCACAATTCCCTTGATTTGCAGCTCTTCTGGATGTACTCCCTGCTGGTCAACAGGCTCCTCCTGGAGGAGGGTCAGGACTCACTCAAAGTTCCTGGCTGGTGCCATGCCAAACCCTTCTGAGGACACAGATGTTTACTCTAAGCAGTCAGTGCCATTTCATGGAGGAATTTTGCTTTTTAACTAGTTTTTATCAGGAAAAAAAAAGATTTCTTTTTAGAAAAAAAAAGGTTTCTACAATTACAAAACCACTGCTCCCCAAGCTCATTCACCTGCTACTTGTCATCCAGCTCTGCTTTTTCTGAACAATTCCATTAGTGCTTATGGAAAACTGATGATGTCACCAGATGCCTTGTTGCAGTTTGCCTAAAATCCCAAAATTAATTCCCCAGGCAGGTACAATGTCATTTAAATCCCATTATCATATTTTAGCATTAACATATCCAGCCTGATCCCTTTCCATCTAACATGAAACCAGCTATTAGAGTCAAACCTACTTAAAGTCAGCTTTTGGGTTTTATTTGCTGCATTTGCTTGGGTTTTTTTAAATTTGAAAGGCATTCAAATGAAAAAGACTTTACTAGTATGGGGGTTTTTTGTTGTTATTGTTATGGGGTTTTTTTCAATTAGATGCGGTGGTTTAACCCTGCTCAGATGCCACCAAAGCTGCTCTATCCCTGCCCTCCTCAGCTGGACAGGGAAGGAAAATATAAGGAAAGACTCAGGAGTTGAGATAAGGGCAGAGAGAGATCCCTCACCAAACAACTTGGGGAAATTGATTGATTTTATTACCCACAAAATTAGAGCAGGATAATGGGAAGTAAAAGAAATCTAAAGAACATCTTCCCACCACCCCTCCCTCCTTCCTGGGCTCTCCCTCCATCCCTTCAGTGGCACAGGGAAACAGGAATGGGGGCTCATGTTGTTTGTGCTGCTGCTTCCTCCTCAGGGAGAGGAGTCGGAGTCCTTCCCCTGCTCTAGCGTGGGATCCATCCCACAGGAGACAGTCCTCCATGAGCTGTTCCAGCGTGAGTCCATCCCATGGGCTGCAGCTCTTCATGAACTGCTCCAGTGTGCATCCACTTCCATGGGGTCAGTCCTTCCGGAACAGGCTGCTCCAGTGTGGGTCCCCCATAGGTCACAGGTCCTACCAGCAAACCTGCTCTAGCGTGGGCTGCTCTCTCCCTCTCTCAGCAACCCCCTGCTCCCGTGTGGGCTCCTGCAGGAGCTGCACGTGGATCTCTGCAGCCTCTGTGGGCTGCAGGGGCACAGCTGCCTCCTCATGGGCTTCCCCACGGAATCTCAGGGCAATCCTGGCTCCGGCACCTGGAACAGCTCCTGCCCTTCCTCCTGCCCTGCCCTGGGTGTTTGCACAGCTGTTCCTCTTCCATGTTCTCTCCCTGCTCTTCTCTGGCCACAATTAAAACTGCGCAATGACTTTTTTTTCCTTCTTAAATCAGTTATCCCAGAGGCATCATCACCATCTCTGCCTTGGCCGGCAGCGGGTCCATCCTGGATTCCTCAGAGCTGGGTCTGTTGGCACTTCCAGCAGCTCCTCAGAGAATCCACCCCCATAACCCCTCACTACCAGAACCCTGCCGCACAAACCCAGTCCAGGAGAACTTTCCTCCTCAGCTGCAACATGGAAAATGGCATTTGTACATTTTTGTGGCTTGGTTTTGTGAACAACAGTCATAGGATCACCAGATAAATTCCAGTTGCACAGGATCTCAAGAGCTGATATTCCTCAGGCACTGGCAATTTAAATGTGGTTATTTAATCCATACCTTTCAAGTATAAAGATGCCCAAAAAGTCCTCACAGACTGCAAAAAAGGAAACATTTTTATTGGTCTTTCATACTCATCTAAGTAAGTTCAGTGTTTGTGACTTTACCCAGTGATACTGGTTCAGGAATTGGGACCAGCACTCCAGAATTTCATTACCCACAATATTTCCCAGCCAAACTCAGTGTGAACAAAGATTTTTTTATCCATTATGACATGAAAGCAAAGGGCCAAAACTTCTGCTCATGAATTTTTAAACAATAGTGTATAAAATGCTGGAATACCTCAGCTAGGAAAGGTTGCTATGCTTGGAAATTGTTGATGCTTTCAGGAAGAAATTTATCCCAGGCTGCTTTGAAAGCTTTCTGTCTCAAGGTGATGGCTCTAGTTCTCATAAAACCAGGGATGTTTTTCTCCATGGAGATAAGCAAGACTCATTGGGCATCTCCAGCCCTGACGGGATCTTCCATGGTCCAGGGAGACACATTAAAATGGATCTTTCTTCCCATTCTGGTATCTCCAGGAGTTTGGAGGACAAGCAGGACACCTCCCACATGAGCTTGTGCTACTGCTTGGGGTCCAGCAGCCCCAGCCCCACACTTCTGCAAGAGCAGCGTTTCCTCTGGATGCCTTTCCCGTAGTTATGGAGATCACAGAATCCTTAAAGTTGGAAAAGACCTCTGAGGTCGTCAAATCCAACCATCAGCCAGCTCCACCACTAAACATGTCCTCAAGTGCCACATCCATACGTGTCTTGAGCACTTCCAAGGGTGGGGACTCCACCACTTCCCTGGGAAGCTGTTTCAGAGCTTTACAACCCTTTTGGGGAAGAAATTCTCCTTAATATCCAAGCTAAACATCCCCTGGCACAACTCGAGGCTGTTTCCTCTCATGCTGGAGAAGACATCTCGCTATTTACTTTCCAAACCCACCAGTTTCTGTATTCTTTATCTTGTAGGGACGGGATTTTTTTCCTCCACAGCTGCCACCAGGGCAGGCCAGTGCTCTGTGCCTGCTCTACAATCCATGGGATATTGGAGTAGTACAAGGATACAACGTGGTATTGGCTCTCCTTTTGATCCCTGATGTTCTTTAGAGGAATCTATATCCAACCCCCATCATCATCATCGTCATCATCATCGTCGTCATCACCTATGAAGTCTGTTGAGCTCATTTTCGTATTTGGAAAGTCTGTGGTCCCACACACCTGAATTTTTTGGGGGGTTTAAGGTTTTTGGCTTTTTTTCTTGCTCCTTTTTCTGTGTCATTACCAAAGGGCCTAAGAGAGGTTTGACGACACTGCTGTGGCACTGAGTAGTTGAGGTTTCTCTTTTCTGAGCCCCAAGGCCAATTTAACTGATTCAAGTGGTGTGGTGACAGTCACAGTGACACCATTTGACTTTGGGGGACTGCTAATTCCATCAAAATTAATCCAGAGCCACTCATGCCCTTACCCAGCACCACAGCTTTCCATGCAGTGGGGTGGCCTGGCTGCCACCCTTCCATCGCTGTTCCCTGCCTTGGAATGCTCTTGATTGCTTAAAATGCTCAGCTGCAGTTCCCAAATTATTGTTGTTCTGAGTTATGACCTGGAGCATTACCAGGCTTGTGGGTTTTCCCGGGAAAACACGACCTGTCACCATTAACAATCCGACCCAACAAACGGTTAAGGATGCATTAACTGAGCAGGCAGGAAAGTGCTTTTATTTCCCAAGTAATGAGCTTTTAGCTGTAGATGGGCAGAGTGGCGTGTGAAGGAAAAAACACATTCCAAGCTCAAGTTGTGTTCACAAATTGGGGTGTGTTTGGATGCATTTCCAAGGCGAGAGAGAATTCCTGTCTTCACCTTTCAGAGGGAGAAGTTTGAAATAAATCCACGTAGCTTTTGTCAGAAGAAAGAAAAAGCCTTCTGTGCCCTTGATTTTTGGCTTGTGTGTGTCAGTTGATTTAGAGAGATGAAACAGGAGCTCCACTGTGTTTTCTTAGAGTGTCTTGTGTGATATAAGGGCAATTCCAACCTCCAAATATAAATGTCTCATCCTGAAAATATTCAACCAGCACTGCAGAAATGGGATTTTCTGCCTGGCAAAGCAGAGCGGCTCAGTGCCTAGTTTATAAAGCCATTTGGGAATTAGGAATTAGGTGCTCTTAAAAGTTATCAGTCATTCAGGGGGTGTTCCCAACCTCCAGCTCCAACCTCCCTTTTTAACGTGGTAGAAGGAGCACAAGGGTGTGTTGTAGTCATGGTCACTTTGGGGTGCTCAGAAATTACTGGCAGGGTTCAGATTCTTCTTTTGTCTTAGAAGACTCAACCATCAGGCCGCCAAACACCTCTGGAAGTCCAGGAGAAGCTGTTGTCCGTCCAGCTGTTTGGGGTATATCCCAAGATTCCCTGGATAGGGACGATCGGAGGTGACCTGGCTCTGGGAGAGTTTCCATGAAAGCCACGAATCCAAGATCTACCCCCTTAAACTGACAGTGCCCATTCCTTCTGCAATGTACACTTCAGGCAAAAACAGGGATCATTTTAGCCCTGCAGAGCCCAGGACTGGTTTGGGACCTCATTTCCTGAGGAGACAGAGGTACCATCAGATGACCCTTAGGAGAGAGAACCCAGTGGTCTGGGCACTGAGGGCATGGATCAAACTGGATGCAGAACTCTGCTGTTCCTCGAAGGTCATGGGAAGAAGCAACAGTTGAAAAGTAGTGGGAACCACAGGGAACTGAGGGAACCTAAAGCAGCCTCATCTCCTCCCAGGAGGGTGGGCAGGCCCTGGCACAGGGTGCCCAGAGCAGCTGTGGCTGCCCCTGGATCCCTGGCAGTGCCCAAGGCCAGGCTGGACACTGGGGCTTGGAGCAGCCTGGGACAGTGGAAGGTGTCCCTGCCCATGGCAGAAGATTGGAATTGGATGATCTTTAAGGTCCTTCCAACTCAAACCATTCCAGAATTCTGTGATTTCAGTGCATTGTTTTTAATCCTGGAAGTCAGACTTGGGGATTTTGGCCATCTTAGAAGATCATTAATAATTCTGAGCCTCTGTCTCCCACGACACTTGAATTAATTACCTTCCTTAGAGCAAATAGGTAGCCCTGGATCAAGGTAATTTAAACAAAGATTTACTTCTTGAGTAGCAGACAGAGAATTCATTAATTACAGTAATTTTTCTGTGACTCCTTGGCATATTACCTGTCTCTACTTCACATGAGTTCCATTATCCAGCAAGAAGGAAGCAAAAAGAAATATTCCTAAATACATGAAAGGGAACAATATACACAGATCCATGATTTGATCTTCCTTCTCTAAAGAACTTCTCAAATTATTTTGTTTCCAAGCTGTTATTAGAGACACTGCCTATTGTTCTTTCTCTGTATTTGGTATAAGAAATCCTTACAAATTCCAGCTGATTTGTGAATTCCAGTTTGCACGAGAGGAATTTGTCCATCCAGATTTCCTCCTCTTGGAGAGAAGACTTTTCTTCCTGCAGCAGCTCTTTTATTAGGGCAAGTTTTAGGAGCCTCCCAAACTTCCAGTGCTTGTGTGGCTTAGCGTGGATAATATTCCCTATAAAGGCTTTGATTCCATGTGCTGAAAGGGAAGGGGTGAATTAAGCAATTCTCATAAAGCAAGAGATTGATCCCAGTTTTCAATCCAAGATTTGGAGCAGATTGTTATTCCTAAATAAAGGGTACAAATTAATTTGTTCCCATTACGAGGAAGTTAAGGGGGGACCTTGTGGCTCTGCACAACTCCCTGACAGGAGGGGGCAGCCGGGGGGGTCGGGCTCTGCTCCCAGGGAACAGGGACAGGACAAGGGGAAACGGCCTCAGGCTGGGCCAGGGGAGGCTCAGGTTGGACACCAGCAGGAATTTCTCCATTGTTGCTTTTGTACCCAGGCCGGAGATTAATGAGGCATCCAGAATTCGGGAGAACGGAATTACTTATTAATATACAGATGGGTTTTTATATGTTAGTTCACTTAATGTTTGTTTGAATGGCAGAAAGTTGTTGGACCTCTGACCAACCACCCATCAGGGTGATTGGTCACTCCACACAACACCCGTTTCAAAATATTTTTCTCAGGATATCATAACAATCCTTTGGTAAAAACAGCAGGTGTAAAGATAGAGAAATAGTTTACAAAAAACCCTTAACAGTGTTTTTCATAGTTCCTGTGAGAAACATAAAGTTCTCACAGAATGCAGCAGAAAGCTGAAAAATTCCTCTGCTAAAGCTTTTCAGTGTCCACATTTCTCCATGGAAAGGGTGCTCAGGCCTTGGAACAGGCACTCATGGCAGTGGTGGAATCTCCACACCTGGAAGCGTTCAAGTCCATACGAATGTGGCTCTTGGGGACGTGAGTCAGTGGTGGCCTTGGCAGTGCTGGGGCAGAGTTGGACTTGCTGGTCTTAGAGGGCTTTTCCAACCTAAACAATTCCATGTTTTTGTCAAGGATGTTCCTTAAATGTCCGTGATTTTCTCTTCCTGTCCCCATGAAGTACCTATATTTCCTGTTGTCTTTTGAAATGTGTGAGCAGTTTTCATTTTGGGAGTTTCCCTTTGGGCTTTGTTTTGCTATTTTGACAGTTTTTCTCTTTGTCTCATCTCCAGGCCTACTGGGATTTTTTCTCATTAGTGTAATTATCGACAAGCTCCAGAATTACCCTTCCCTTCACCTCAGGGTCTTCTCTCCAGCATTTCTTTGCAGTCCAGCTGGCTATTTCCTCTTCATAGCTTGGAGAGGTGGAGAGGGCTGGGAGATACTTCTTTCAAACTTCTCATGGAAGGAAAAAAGGTCTGAAAATAGAATCATGGAATTGTTAATTCTATCACCACTCAAATATAGTTTTCTTGAGATGAATATCAATAAATCCTGATCTGTAGATCAGCAGCATTATTTACCATTTCTTTTTTGATCAAATAAGGGCTTTGCCTCCGATTTTATTATTTGCAAACTAATTATCTCTCAACATGACAGGTTTGTTTTAGAGTTTGTCCAAATTAATAAACTTGCTCGACATCAGAGCTAAGAATGTTTCGTCTCCAAGGCACAGAACACTCTCATCAATTCCCAACTTCAATTTAAATGACAAGGCACAAATAAAATAAGAACAAAGTGGAATTTCCTTCAAATTTATCATCCATAACATTTATCAGGGCCTGGCATCCTTAGGATTTGTGCAGGCAATGTAAATTTTACAATTATTGCTTAGGGAAGAATTATCTATGTAAGAACTATTTGAGGGCCCCTAAGAAAGACATAAATTGCTGCTGTGGATCTTTTGTTTGAGTTATGATTATTATAAAAGAGAAGCAAGTAGGGTTTCTTCAGTAATGAATAGGAAATGCCTGATATCAGGCTGAGATGGTTTTTTCCCTGGTTGAATTTCCAGGAGTAGCTTTAGGATTCCTTTCCAAACCCTGCTTGATGACTCTGTTGTAGAAAAACCTCATTTCAAACCAACCAAAGCAGTTTTAAAACCTTCCTGTGTTGGATTTGCATGAGGAGTATCCGTGGAAAACCAGCTGTGAATTAGGTGTCTCTCATTATCTTGGGGAACCACTTCTTTAAAGAATTTTAGTGGTATTTAAATAGAAATATTTGTGAAGACCTTTTTTTGCTGTTTCAGTGCCTCTTTTAGCATCCTCTACAAACCTTGGCAACTTTTCATAATTCTTTAAGAAATTTGTGAATTCACTTTCCAGGAAAGATGGAGAGAGACTCTTTCCAAGGGCTGGAGGGACAGGACACAGGGAATGGCTTCCCACTGCCAGAGGGCAGGCATGGATGGGATATTGGGAAGGAATTGTTCCCTGGGAGGGCGGGCAGGCCCTGGCACAGGGTGCCCAGAGCAGCTGGGGCTGCCCCTGGATCCCTGGCAGTGTCCAAGGCCAGGCTGGACACTGGGGCTTGGAGCAGCCTGGGGCAGTGGGAGGTGTCCCTGCCCATGGCAGGGGTGGCACTGGATGGGCTTTGAGGTCCCTTCAAACGCAAACTGTGATTCCGTGATTTTTATGTGACCTTATGCCCACCCTTCTGTATTTTCTGATCCAGTGTCAGGCTGAAAAGAGGTTCTGGTTTATCCCTGAACACGGGCAGTGATTATTTAGTCAATGGGATTTTGGTGTCTGGTGACTTTTTCCTGATTCCCAGCAGGGATGAAGATGTTGTTCCCGATCCCGCTCCGTGCTGCAGTTCAGGAGAAGCCCCTGTAATTCATTCTGGTTGTCAAACAAAGGCTATTTCAGAACAGCACATCAGTCTGAGCCTGGGAGCTTCAGCAAATCTTTGGAGCCATCTAATGGGGATGTAAAAACGCTGATTTTGGTCAATAATCTTTGATCACGGCACTTCCTGATGGTAATGGGAGAAGTGCTGCTCTCAAAGACACACAGGTGACTCCCACTTTGTGTTAGAGGTGGGCATTGCTGAGATAACAGTGAGATAACAAATGTTTCCTGTATTCAGGTGAAATAGGGAGATTTTGAAGTATTCCCATTTCCCTTCTCAGTTTCAGAGTCTGTTACTGATTTTAGGGAAGAAAACCCAGGGGTGTTGCTGCTAAGCCAGAGTCTGCTTTGAACGCTCCTTGTGGTTTCACCCCCTTTTGCTCATTTGCTAAATTGGGATTCATAAAAAAGGAAGATTATTTGAAATATTGGTCTTATTACAGTGAATTCTGAATCCATTCACATCTGATAATTTTCTAAACTGTGACTAATATAAAAACAGGGATTACTTGAACTGTTGGTCTTCTTACAGGATCTTGTTTCAGCACCCTTGTGAGTTTGGCAAGAAGATTTTGTAACATTTTCCAAACTAGTTTTCCTATTTGGCATCTCAAGAAGGTGTTTTTTCCCTTGCAAAATATTATTTCTTTGCAAAAAATCTTGCTTTTTAAATGCAGAAGTGAATATTTAAATATGACAGGTGGAGCACTTGTCCTGAGTGTGTTGGCTGTTGGGGAGGGTGCTTGAGATGAGTAAAGAATTGCCAGGAATGTGAAAAATACTGAAAATCCTTTAGGTAAGGGTTGGGAAACAATTCCAAACCTTTCTTTTCCTTCTTCCCTGTCTCTCTCCTTATCAAATCCTCTCAAAGAGAAGAAATGCTGCAGATGATTAACCACAGCCTGTGAAAATTATCTGGAATGAAATCTTTTCTAAGTGGGAATTCCTGCCTTAAGCCGTTGCTGTTTAACACCACGTTGCCTCAGTTTATTAAATGTGAGGGTGTTCATTTCCCTGAATTTCATGGAATTGAGTTACCTTTGGAAAAGCTGATTTGCATTCAGTGTGCATCACAGCAGAGCAAACGTTCTGGAGTGGCTTCTGTGTGGACAACAGGGTAGAAAGTGCATTTCCCTTACAGAAATGGAATGTGGGAATGGCAGTTTCAGGAACAATTAGCAAATAACTGGGGCTCAGCAAGCAGAAGCTGCCAGCCTGGAAGCATCTTGTGCTGGCTTGGTTCAAAATCCTGTGGATTTGTGACCTTTTAAGTAGAAAGGAGTTATTTTATGGAGCTTTTGGGATCTCGTGCAGATACACCAGCTGCGTCTGGAGCTGGGAAGAGCCTGATTCCAGCACCAGTAGTGCACCAGAAGATGCAGGTCTCCATTCGGACTTTTTGGTTGGGATTTTGGCTTGGTTTGGTTTTTTCTTTGTTTCTTTATTTTGCTATTTTGGGGGTTTTGTGAAGGGAAGATGGTTGCAGGTTTCTTTATGAGGGCCACTTTCAAACAGATTTGTTGTGCCTAAAGCAAGGGGTTTCTTCTGGGGTCACATCTCCACTGTGTCACTGCTGTGACTGTCCTGTCATAAACTCTTCACGGAATCGTGGAATTGTTATGGTTGGAAAAGATCTCCAAGGTCATCAAGTCCAAGCTGTGTCCAGGAACCACCTTGCAACTAAACCATGACTGCAAAGTGCCACATCCTCTCGCTTTTTAAACACTTCCAGGCATGGGCACTCCAAACCTCCCTGGGCAGCCCCTGCCAAGGCCTGAGCACCCTTTCCATGCAGAAATTCCTGCTGGTGTCCAACCTGAGCCTCCCCTGGCCCAGCCTGAGGCCGTTTCCTCTTGTCCTGTCCCTGTTCCCTGGGAGCAGAGCCCGACCCCCCCGGCTGCCCCCTCCTGTCAGGGAGTTGTGCAGAGCCACAAGGGCCCCCCTGAGCCTCCTTTTCTCCAGCCTGAGCCCCTTTCCCAGCTCCCTCAGCCGCTCCTGGGGCTCCAGACCCTTCCCAGCTCCTTTCCCTTCCCTGGGCATGCTCCAGCCCCTCCAGGGCTCTCTGGCTGGGAGGGCCCAAATTTCCCTCAGTGGAGTTTGATGCAAAGTATCAAGAAAGATTTAAGATTTAAGACACTGAGTTGGATGAATTGATTTAAATTTCAAGATATTGAACACAACAGTTTATGAAATACAACAATGTGGGGTTTCGGTCTGGAACTCTCAGTCTGGGGGAGCAGAGAAAAGGGATGTGACTCAAGCCAACAAAGTATTTCCCTCTCCACCTGTTTGAACAGGAGAGAAAATCTCCACAGGTAGCACAGACATATTTTGTTGGCATTTTATATTAAATACAGTTAATTCTGCTGTTCCCACCTCCTGGGATGTTAAAATTGGGCTGCAAAATAGAACAAAGATGACACAGGAGGGTGATACAGGATGATTAGGCCACCTCATCAGCTCAGTTAATCATCACTGTGGCATATTTTGATTGATAAATCACTGATTTCCTTTTCACATTCTGGCAAATTTCAGTATTTCCAGATTTTTTCCCCCACTCGCAACAAAAACTCCTTAAATCTTTAAAATACTGTATGAAAAAGAAAGGTATCTGATATTTGTCATGCACCTCTAACATAGGAGTCAGTCTTGAGCTTGTTTTCTCTTCTAAAAATTCCAAATAAACTCTTGAAGTGCCTCCTTTTTCACAAAAATGTGTTAAAAAAATTGATACTCTGCTTACCTGTGATTCTGTCTAACAAGTAACAGTAGGGTTGTCACCTGGGAAGCTGTAAAACAAAAGAGAATTTCTTCAAAATGTTCTTTTTCTGCCTAGACCTCGACTGCCACTGTCAATATCGTGGTGACAGATGTCAATGACAACGGACCCGTTTTTGACATGTTTCTGCCCAGAAACCTCTCTGTGCAGGAAGAGGAAGCCAATGCTTTTGTTGGTCAAGTAAGGGTAAGTCATTAAAATTGTTTATTTTATTAAGCAAGCTGTCCAGACAATGAGGAAAGAGCACTAAATAATCATGCCTTAAGACAAAAACCCATCCAAATATCTCAGATTTAAATGCAAACTCTCCATTTGTGGCTACAAATTCGTATCGTGGGGCTTTAAAATATTGGAATTGTTTTCTTCTCTGTGCTAAATCACTGAAAACGCTTTTTCATTTAAGAATAGCCTGTTAAAAAGTTGGCTTTTAAGAAATGCCGCTGTAAAAACTTGCTGGTAACAGATTTACAGGGTTAAAACAGTGTTGCAATGTTTTTAAATGATTTATTTTGAAATAGAATTCAAACCTGCTGAGCAAGTGACGCCTTGTGTAGGAAATTGTCACACCTAGAGGAAATTTTAAGGCCATTAAGGGGAAAATCAGTTAAACCCTTGAGTGAAATAATTGGTCACCTGTCATAAAAATAGGGGATAGTGTTAATTTGAGGGTTTGAAGCTGTAGATTTTTATAACACATGGGGGTCTTCTGGATGAGGATTCAGTCTCTTGAAGAAAACATCACGTTTTTTTTGTAATGTCTGTTTCTCCTGACTCAGGGGAAGAAAGAAAATCTGAATTAGAGGGTTTTTTAATCCAGATGTTGAATATAATGTCTCATATCAGCTGCACTGAGGTTGGATCCAGCAGGAGCTCTAGGTAGAAGAGGAACTGGGAAGCATTTTTCAGGAATTGAGGTGGAAAATCTGCATTTTTTTTTTTCCAGTAGCAACCATATCAAGAGAAAATGGGAGCTCCTTAAGTGGAAGCTTCAGAAAAACGGGACATTTTGGGTAACATGGGAACCCAAATACCCGTAATAATCATGTTCCTTCTCATCCTTCTATTATTTAATAAGACATCAGAGCTGGTTTGGAGCCTTGGACAAAGTCGGGATCCCTCAGTGCAATTAAGTCAGTTTTGATAAACGGTTAAATTATTTCTCTGCTTTTTGTCATCGCCTTCCTGTGTGGTTGTTTTTCATTTTGCATCCTAAAAGGCACGGGTGGAACATTTCCAATCGGTCCCAAATACCTTTCAAATCCATTCTGCGCTTTGCTGGGGGCCCTCAAGGCTCAATCATCTTCTCAAACACGAGCTTGGGTCTATTTTTAGCTTTGACAGGACTGTAAAATACAACAAGTTATTGCCACAAGAAGCTCTCTGGCTTCTAAATTCGTGCAATTTCTAAGCTGTGTGGAAATTAAAATATTTATTGAAGCCTTGGGATTGCTTATTCCTGCTTGGAGTGACAGAGACTAGCTTCTGTCATTTCCTGTGCTGTTTATCCCTGGGTGGAGAAAGCTTTTTCTTTACAGCCCAAATACTGGGTGTATTTCTACTGCCTTATGTTCACAACTGCAAATGGATACAGAGATATCCATTGGAAATGCCATTCCACGGTATAAAAAAGAGAGATGGGGGCATTTGGAATTTTTTTCCGGCTCCAGCGAGGTTATTGAAATAATGGTGATGAGAGTTTGGGTGTAGCTGCGTTGTTTGAGGGTATTCTTTAAAAACTGAAATAGCTCTTGGTGTGTTGTGCTTCACTGCAGATAAAACCACAGCGGGGATGGGAGAGGTGTTAGTGGGAATAAATATTGTACGGGAGCTTTAATGTGGTTAAAATGTACATAAAGGCCTGGTTTAGGTGGGAATAGCCTGGTAAAAGAAGATAATCCTTATTGTGCTGTGTGTTTTCCCTACCAAGAATTCACCCACTGATTAACAATGCTGCTTTTCAGGAAGTTTTTTACTCATTTCAACCAGAAACCTAAAATCCACCAGAGCAAGCAGTGATACGGAGGATTTTGAATAAAATGACAGATTTTGTGGTGTCCCTTTCCCTTTTGAATGCCATCTTCCCGTTTTAGCCGCGGAAAAAATTTAGCAAGAGATTTTTACCTTAAAACCCAAGATCTGACCCTGCTGCTTGTGGGAGTAGAGGAGCTGGAGAGGAAGGACGTGGAAAAGGTGCTCAACCACTGTGATCCCTCAGGATTTTTGACCATGAGGTTTGGTCTCAGGATCGGGTGCCTGGGCTCACCGTCAGAATTCCAGAGTGGTTTGGGTTGGGAGGGAACTTAAATTTCATCCCATTCCAACCCTCCTTGGGCAGGGACACCTTCCACTATCCCAGCTTGCTCCAAGCCCCCTCCAAGCTGGCCTTGGGCACTTCCAGGGATGGGGAATTCTAAGCAATTTGGAGTATAAAACAATTAATCTGAACTCCCAGGAATAACTCCCGGCACAGACGATATTTCCACGCTCTGCTTTGTTTTCAGTGGGAAAGCTGGGCTTCCAGTGGGATTCCCACAAGTGCTTTGATAATATTTGGGGGGTAGTCTCCCAAGGAGATGCAGCAGGAGGGCAGTGAGAGGTTTCCTGTGGGACAGGGAGGGTTTGGAGGGTTTGTTCCATGCAGGCAGGCAATATCCACACTTGGAAGTGCTCTCCCTCTCTGGCAGCTCTGCCTGGCACTGGAGTGCTGCCTGAGGGCATTCCAGGAGCCTCCTGAAGATTAAAAGAACGAAAGCCAGCCAGGATAATGCTGCCAGTGCAGCGGATATGTTTCCAATCCCTTTTATTCCACACTGTGCTGTCCAAATTGGGGCAGTCAGAGGTGGATTGGATTCCCTGCTGCTCCTTCCCATCTGAGCCCAGGGATCCCTCAGCAAGGCAGGAGCACCATTGGTGCGTGGAAGTCTCCACAAAGGGCCCCCAGGAATCCAAAAGCTCCAACTGGAAACTTGGCAGTGAAATTCAGGCACTTTCTTGCAGTCTAAACCAGCTGGAGATGGGGCATCAGGATGACCTGCGTTGTACGCTGCATTTTCATTGATCCCAGGGCATGGGAGGTGAAAAAGATGGAATGGCATTTAGGAAAGGGATCAATAGATTGATCTGCAGGCATGTTCACATCCTTGGGCAGGGATAGACAGTCCCAAGCAGTTTGTTGCAGACTCTAAAAGAGCAGCCTGGGGTTAAATAAGAAGTTGTTGAGCTGATGGGGCCCAGGAGAGGAAAGACATCACTTGACTGAAGTTTTTATCCATGTAGGGTTTTATTTATACCCAGATTCTTTCACCCAACCCCATAATTTTGTTGTTGGGTATTTTTATGTTGCTGATCAGCACTGTCTGCAATCTCCAGTTGCAATTAAGGGGAGATAGCGACAGGGAATAAATTAGATGGGAAATAGGGATGAAGAATTATGTACTCAAGTATCACTGGCCTGTGGATCTTCCCTAAAATGGAGACAGGATAAATTAATTCCAGTAATGAGAGCAGTTTGCAGTGTGTGTGATACCTCTGTCACTTGCTTGGTTTTAAATTACAAAAGAAATTCTTTAAGAAAGTTGGGTTTTAGGATGGAGTTATTCTACCTACTGGAAAAGATGGGAAAGTTTGAAGGAATTTTTTTGGTTGTACTGAACTGGCCCTCTTGCATGCTGATGAAATGTAATTATTTCCCAGCACAGCTTTCTGTCTGTGGGTGTCAGTGAATTCTTACAGGCTCCTGTTTTTATTTAATAAATTCATAAGGTGATAAACCCTGGATTTAAAGCCTGGTTTAAATTTCACAGCTGTTGGGTAAGGCTTGTTGTGTTGGACTAAATGACCTCTGGAGATCTCTCACAAGCAGCTCATCTTGTGTTTCTACAAGCAGAAAAACACCTTAAAATGCTGGTGAAAAATTACTGCCCATGCCCGTGGAATGCGTGGAATGAGATGAGCTTTAAGGTCCCTTGCATCCCAAGGCATCTGTGATTCCATTATTTTATTACATTACAAGATCTTGTGGAAAAGTCTAGAAAGGAATCTGAGTTTTGCTAAATCCCGACTGCCTTGTTTTCTGTAAGAAGGGTGTGATTTCCCAAAACCTGCACTGCAGATTGCACCTTGTCTGGGCTAAAAATACAGGCCCCTGAAATTAAATTCCCGAGTTTCCTGGACCTTAAGTCAACTTGAAGGAAAATTAGAGGTGGAAGAAAAAAGAAAAGACCATGAAAAAAGGAAGATTTATTGGCAGGAGAGGACAATCCAGGAGGGAAAGGAATTTAAATTAGAGGTGGAGGAAATAGGACAAGACCAGGAAAGAAAAGGAGGATTTAATGGCAGGAGAGGACAATCCAGGAGGGAAAGGACTTAAGTCTTTGGGGAAGAGTAAAATCACAGCCTCTGAAGTAAATCTCAAACACCCAGAGTGAGTCCAGGACTCCTTCTCACCGCACAACCCAGTGCCTAACAATGGAGCTTGAATTCATCTCGTAGATGTAAAACCAACAGGAGCAGCTGGGATTTGAGAGTCAGAATCCATGACAAAGCTAATCAGACCCAAAAACCAGAGAATCAGACTCCAAAATCAGAGAATCAGAATGTGGCAGGTGAGTTCCAAGCAAGGAAAGTTCAGACTTCGTTTCTTGTAGGTGGTTGGATGGTCACAAGATCGTTGGGAGAGAACCCTGGTGGTATCATTTCCTTTAGTTTATTAAGGAATTTGTCCCCAGGAAGGATAGAAAGGACTTTAATAAGACTTTCAGCACTGTCTCTGTCAAGATCCTTGTGGAGATGCTGGTCACAGAAAGAATTTCTTGTGCTGCTAGTTGGATTTTCATGTTGATTAACAGGCGAATTGCTCTTACCACAAGATTGATGTCTCGAGTCCAAAGCTGTGGCGTGAGGAGAAAGAGATGGGATCATAGATTTGGGCAATTTATTTCCATTCCAGACCATTAGTGCTAGACAGAATTCCCTCTTTCTGCTGGCACCAGGGACTTCCTGGAGGATATTTGGCAGCAGTGGCTGCACCCACAGTTCCTCATCTCTTTCCACTGTTCCTTGAACTTAGGTCAGCTTGGGCACAGATCAAAGAGGTTAAAAAAGCTCCTTGCCACCCTCTTAAGCTAAAGGGATTTCAAAAGCTGTGCTCTTGTCTTCCCTGTTCCCAAAATTTATTCTATTTGTGCATTCATTTGCATCTTTGCCCTCCAAATAATATTTGTGCTTTAGTGCAATGGAAATATTGGTATTTGTTATCAGCACGTTCATGGCATTGATTGTTGAGAGCCCAAGGATTTTCCATGAAAGGAATTCTTGTTTTTGTCTCCTGACACTTGACATTTTGGGATGCCTTTAGGCCCTGTTATCTCTTTCTGCCTGATGCCGAACTAAATCTTCTGAATCAGTGATTTCATGTCTCTAATTCGTGCCATTTTAGGATTTTGATGCCTGATTCCCATCCCTGGCAGTGTCCAAGGCCAGGCTGGATGGGGCTTGGAGCAGCCTGGGACAGTGGAAGGTGTCCCTGCCCACAGCAGGGGTGGTACTGGATGGGCTTTAAGGATCCTCCCAACCCAAAGCCAAGAGAAATTCCAAAAATAACTTTAAATTGGATTGACATTAGAGAAATATTTGGGATCCCAGCTAAATGTGGAGGTTTTAAACAGGATATTCCATCCATGATTTAGAAAGTTTTAGTTTTGGGAGGGGTTTTTGGTTTGTTTTTTTTTTTTTTTCCTAGTGTGCAAATGCATTGGTTTCATCTCTGGATCATATTGCCAAAGAACACACTCATCAAAACCCCAGATTTTGAATCATCCTTCAAGGACAACCAAGTCTCCAAAGTTAGGATTTGGTTGTGTGCCAGCCTGAAGAAAGCTGGGCTGGTTGAAGCTATGAAGTGTTACAATGTGAAGTGTTAACTCTTGTTGGAGGTTCGCCAGCCCATCCACTGATGGGTTTGCAGCCATAAGCTTTTTGATTTTCATTTGTTTTCATTTATATTCGCTCTTAGAGTTTAACTGCTCTTAATGCGCAGTTTTGCTTGGAGTCACCTTTAACTGGGTTTGGAATTAACCCTCCAGGTGCACTGGTATTAGCAGAGACCATGGAAATAATCAACCAGGGTTCTTCTGGCTTGTCTAATGCCTAAAAATGTGGCAGTGTTTGAACATTTACAGGGTGTTTCCTTTGTCCTGCTCTGAGTATAGTGAAGGGTAAGCTGCCACGTACCTGGGAATTCAGTAGGATGCTGAAGTTCCTGGAGGATATCCACAAAACCTGCAGGATTTTTCCAGAGGATGTGTGTGCATTTGGGTCTCAAAGAAGTAGAATTTGCCTTGAAATTTCAAGATAGCCAAAATAAAACCCTAAATGTGTTGCAAGGGACCTCAAAGCCCATCCAGTGCCACCCCTGCCATGGGCAGGGACACCTCCCACTGTCCCAGGCTGCTCCAAGCCCCAGTGTCCAGCCTGGCCTTGGGCACTGCCAGGGATCCAGGGGCAGCCACAGCTGCTCTGGGCACCCTGTGCCAGGGCCTGCCCACCCTCCCAGGGAACAATTCCTTCCCAATATCCCATCCAGCCCTGCCCTCTGGCAGTGGGAAGCCATTCCCTGTGTCCTGGAACTCCAGCCCTTGGAAAGAGTCTCTCTCCATGTTTCCTTCAGGCTCCTTCAGGCCCTGCAAGGCCACAGTGAGGTCACCCCAGAGCTTCTCCTCTCCAGGCTGAACAATCCCAGCTCTCCCAGCCTTTCCTCCCAGCAGAGCTGCTCCATCCCTCTAAGAAAATGAAAAAAGTGAAAGGCTATGTAAAAGCAGGCAAAAAGCAACAAAAGAGAGGAAAAGCCTCCCTGAACTTTAGGAGAGAAGAAAAGTCCGAACTTTTATGGATGACTGATGTTCCCTCCTTAAAATATTAATAAATATTTGGTTTATGACTAAGAGGTCAGGCACATTTCAGATATTTGTGGCCTCTGACTGCACCTGGGAGATGTTAATTTTGTCCTGTGGGCACAAACTGTAATCTCCCTGCAAAACAAGTACAAAATCCAATCTAACGCTCCCACCCACACTTGATTTGCTGTTTGACACAAATGAGGGGCTTGGGAATACTTCCAACCCAGAATAATAAACCCATTAAGCCCTCAATAATAAACCTATTAAACCCCTAGTAATAAAAAAATCATGGTATCTGCCATGAGAACAATAATTCTCACCAGCAGCATCATTTGGATCCTCCAGCACAATTCGTACCTTGAGCTGTGGCGTTTGCTGGAATACTGGAGGAGCTGTCCAAAATCAGGAGTTTGGTTGGCTTGGGTAGGGATTGTGGGGAACTTCCGCTCCTGAAGAAGGGAAATTTAAACTGGTGGAAGCTGTTTTTGTGGCAGAGTGATCTCTAAGAAATGTTTCAGCTTGCAGGAAAGGGGGACACCCAGCCACCGTGTTTGTCTCTGATTTGGAGACATGTAGGAATACCAGCCTTGTTTTGCTGTTTTCCAGCTCCAACATTCCAGGCACAAATCCTCAGTTAGCCTGCCTAAATCCTGTCACCATCGTGAGCAGGAGTTAGGGATATAACAGGAGGTTTCTTTTGAAAAGGATGATAATGATATAATGAATATTGACATTCAAGCCCTTGTCATTATATTTCAGAGTTAATGATCCTTCAGGAGGTGTCTTAGTCATTCCCATCTCCCAGAACTGTGTTTTCCTGCTGTTTGAGATGGAGGGAGATAATTTGCTGCTCTGGATCATGGTTGGTTTATATTCCTGAGGGTTTCCTGGTAATGTGGAAGCAGCATTGGTAACACAAATCTGAATTTACCACGTCAGGTAAGGGCTGTCACCTTGTGGGTGATGGAATCTCTAATAAATGTGGGAGGTATTTTCTGGGAAATAAAATACTGAGTCATTTATATTCCCAGGTTTCCAGGTTTGTTTTATCACGCAGCACTTTATAAATTAGAGATGGAAATAAGAGTCATCCTGGAGATCTGAGGAGTCACTGGAACAGCAGCAGTGCCTGCTCTGTCTCTTCAGATGGACACACTTTTCCTGATTCTGGATAAACACCTGGAGAGGGATCCTGGGCTCATCCCACAGGGTGGGCAGCAGGTGGAGGGAGGGGATACTCCTCCTCTATTCTGGTCAGGTGAGACCCCACCTGTGCTCAGTTCTGGTGCCCCCAGCATAAGAAGGACGTGGAGCTGCTGGAGCAGGCCCAGAGGAGGCCACTGAGTTGCTGAGGGCACTGGAGCACCTCCCCTATGGAGCCGGGCTGGGAGAGCTGGGGCTGCTCAGCCTGGAGAGGAGAAGGTTGTGTGGAGACCTCACAGCTCCTTCCAGGGTCTGAAGGGATACAGGGAAACTGGAGAGGGACCCTGCAGCAGGAACTGGAGTGCCAGGACAAGGGGAATGGGTTTAGACTGAAAGAAGGAAAATTTAGGTTACATATATGGAAGGAATTGTTCCCTGGGAGGGTGGGCAGGCCCTGGCACAGGGTGCCCAGAGCAGCTGTGGCTGCCCCTGGATCCCTGGCAGTGCCCAAGGCCAGGCTGGACACTGGGGCTTGGAGCAGCCTGGGACAGTGGAAGGTGTCCCTGCCCATGGCAGGGGTGGCACTGGATGGGCTTTAAGGTCCCTTCCCACCCAAACCATTCCAGGATTCTGTGATTCTATGAGATGGGAGAGGTAGAAATGGGCCAGCACTTGAGATGCAAGGACACTATGGCCCTGTCTTGGAATCTCTTCCATTCCTTTTGAAATTTCCCTCTTTTTGTTGGTTCTCTCCTCTTGTTTGGAGTTTTTGGTTTTCTTTTGGGGTTTTTTTTGGTCTCAGTTTCCATGGTGTCTGTGTCCCTCGTGGCCTTTGAGGGCTGTGCTGCCTCCAGCAACCACAGCTGCTGTTTCTGCTGCCTCGTGTCAGGTAGGAGCAACCTCTGCAAGGCTGAGACTTCTTCCCGTAAACAGATCTGCAGCTCCTTTTAAGGTCTGCTGTCATCTGGTGGCCCTTCAGCTACCAAAACTTCATAACTCTCACCGTATTTTTTGTGGGGATGAGTTGTGGTGGAAAGCCTTGAGTGGGCATAGGAACATGCTCTCGCCTCTTTTTAGTCCTGCCGTTGTCTCCTTGGCTTTGGGACTTTGTTTGGGACTCAGGTTACATGGGAATGAACTGTTCCTTTGCTTCTCTCCACCTCTCTACCTGCTCAGGGAATTCAGCCCAGTGTTGGCAATGGCCAAATGGGATTAAATTTATTGGGATGTCACTGGTTCCTGTTGTCAGGGTTGGGATAAGTTCAAGCAGGGCTGTTTTTTGAAGCAGAACTTTCTGAAAGATCCCCGTTTGCCACACCTCCTGTTCCCTCACCTTCCTGGCAAGTCTTGTACCTGTTGGTGACAGATCCGGGGCTGAAATTGGGGTTGAAGTTGTCCCTTTTGGTACAAAGTGATGACTGCAAAGAGGGACAGAGAGTGTCCACACCAACAGCAAGTCCTTCTCCATGGAGCTGCTTCCCACAGGCTCCGAGAGGCTCTGGGAAATGATTTCCATGTGGGAACAGTTGTACACCCTTGAGACAGGATTCTTTTATGAACCAGATTAAACTCTTTTTCTTTCTTATCCATACAGAGGACATTATCTCTTTTCAAGTTTAGAGTGATAAAACGTTAATTCTTCACCGGTGTTATGGTGGTATAATCCCAATTAGATAATTGGATTTAATAATGGTGCTTTGCTTGCTACTCTGTGTGGAAATATCTGTCTAACATCTTTAACAACGATCTGGATGAGGGGATCGAGTGCAGCCTCAGTCAGTTCAGGAGAACCCCAGGCTGGGCAGGAGTGTGGATGTGCTGGAGGGCAGGGAGCTCTGCAGAGGGATCAGCACAGGCTGGATCCATGGGCTGAGGTTCAGCAGGGCCGAGTGCCGGGTCCTGCCCTGGGCTCACCCCAAGCCCTGCAGCTCCAGGCTGGGGCAGAGGGGCTGGAAAGGGCCCGTCGGGAAAGGCCCTGGGGGTGCACAGGAGCCCAGGGGTGCCCAGGGGGGCACGAGGCCAATGGCCCCTGGGCTGGGCCAGCCATGGGGTGGCCACAGGCCCAGGGCAGGGCCCGTCCCCTGTGCTGGCCCCGCTGAGGGACCTCAAGGGCTGTGTCCAGTTCTGGGCCCTCCCGGCCAGAGAGCCCTGGAGGGGCTGGAGCGTGTCCAGGGCAGGGAAGGGAGCTGGGAAGGGGCTGGAGCCCCAGGAGCGGCTGAGGGAGCTGGGAAAGGGGCTCAGGCTGGAGAAAAGGAGGCTCAGGGGGGCCCTTGTGGCTCTGCACAAGTCCCTGACAGGAGGGGGCAGCCGGGGGGGTCGGGCTCTGCTCCCAGGGAACAGGGACAGGACAAGGGGAAACGGCCTCAGGCTGGGCCAGGGGAGGCTCAGGTTGGACACCAGCAGGAATTTCTGCATGGAAAGGGTGCTCAGGCCTTGGCAGGGGCTGCCCAGGGAGGTTTGGAGTGCCCATGCCTGGAGGTGTCCAAGGAAGGCCTGGAGGTGGCACTCAGTGCTCTGGGCTGGGGACAAGGTGGGCATCGGGCACAGGGTGGGCTCCATGGGCTGGGAGGGCTTTTCTAGCCTCAATCATTCTGAGATTCTGTGAGTCAAATCAGTCCTGCAGAATGTGGCAAAGGTGTTTCTGCCTAAGGATGTGCACAAATGAGTTCACAACATTCATAGTCACGTTTTTAGGAACCCAGTTGCAAAGCCTGCCGTGTATTTGAAAGTAATTTTAATTTCCTTCCCAAAACAAGAAGTTTATATATTCCAAAACATCTTTCTAAACTAACTTGATACAAAAATGTTGTCTCATGAGAATCTTTTGTCATGGTTTCCAATTATAGGCATATTTCAGATTACTCTTGGAGATTCCTGTGGGGCTTTTTGGGAGGTTTTTTTTTGTTGTTTGTTTGTTTGGATCAGTTGTTTCTAGAGAGGAAATTGAATTGATTGGGAATTAAGCAAATCCAACTGACAGATGTGGATTAGAAGGATGTGATATCCATGGACCAGTCAGAATGAAGTTGTAGAAAACCTTGCTTAGCACATGGGTGTAATGCAGGCAAGAAACACAGTGATTTTTTCCTTATTAGCAATTTTAATTAACTTTTAATTGATTTCTAGCAAGATAAACAGTTTCATTACCAAGCCTTACAATGAACACCGTCACCGGAATTAAGCATTCCCGGTGACTGTTCTGAAAACAAAACATGCAAATCTCTTATGATCTCCACAGATGTCATTCATAAAGGCAAATAAACAAGAATGCCTTGCTCACAGAGTGCCCTTTGTTGAATTTATTTAATTAAGAGGAGGCAAAATAACAGGTCAGCATTTAAACGTGAGAGCTCTATGAAAACCTATTCATTTTGTCCATCCCTATAATTATGTGATAACAAGAATTATCTGGCTGACACTGAAATCTGAGGCTTGGTTCAGTGTGTGAGAACAAAGATCCCAGCTGAAGAAATCTAAATGGTTTTCGGTGGCAATCATCAGCCTGTTCTGAGCAGAGAAGAATAAGGATGAAATGTGATAACGTTTGGGTTTGAAGAACAGGTTGAACAAACCAGAAATTTAAGTAGCTCTTCAGAGAGCAGCGGTGAAAATATCACTGAGTGTGACAAATGTGTTAAGCGGAAAGAAACTTTCTAGCTGATGTGTCCCTTCTGTCTGCATCCATCCTTCATCTAAATCCGTATTCCAAAAGGATTTGGGCAGCAATGAAACACCAAATCAGTGTAAAATAAAAATTCCTCTCAGACACCACCCAGTGCTGAAGATCCTTCAGCATTAGAATTATCTGAGGGCTTGGCTTCACAAGCATCATCTTCTGTTGAAGTTCAGGTAATCATAGGCTAGAATCCCAGAATCATTTAGGTTGGAAAAACTTTCAGGATTGAGTCCAACCTGTGCTTGATCCGCACCTGAGCCCTGAGTGCCACGTCCAGGCCTTAGCTGGACTCCTCCAGGGATGGGGACTCCAAACCTCCCTGGGCAGCCCCTGCCAAGGCCTGAGCACCCTTTCCATGGGGAAATTCCTGCTAATGTCCAACCTGACCCTCCCCTAACACAACTTCAGGCTATGTCCTCTTGTCCTGTCACAAGTTGTCCAAGGCTGAGCAGCTAAATGTGCCTTTTCTCCTGAAGAAATCCAGTTAGGATCCAGTTAGCCTGGCTCCTGCCACTGGGAATTGAGCCATTTGTTTCTGTGGGATGTTTTATCTTCAGTCAAAGCTCAGAGAGAGGCAGGCTGCCCCAGACAAGCCCTCCTGGACACCACAGACTTGGCAGAATCCTTCCCTGCCTCACCTGGTTTCTCTCCTTTGGGCGTCTCTCTCGGAGGTCTGGAATTTGTGCATTGATCCATGGTTTTCCTGCTGTCTCTCCAGGCTACAGATGCAGATGCTGGGGTTAATGGGCAAGTCCATTACAGTCTGGCAAACTTCAAGAACCTTTTCCGGATCACCTCCAACGGCAGCATTTACACGGCAGTGAAGCTGAACAGGGAGGTGAGGGATTACTACGAGCTCATCGTGGAGGCGACGGACGGAGCCGTGGACCCCCGGCGCTCCACACTCACCTTGGCCATCAAGGTGCTGGATATTGACGACAACAGCCCCGTGTTCACCAACACTTCCTACACCGTCTGCGTGCCAGAAAATCTCCCACCAGGCACTGTCTTCCTGCAGCTGGAGGTAAGGAAGCAGCGGGGAGTGAAGGTGGTGTTTGTTCTGCAATATTCAGGGTTCTTATTTAACTTGGCAGGGAGACTGCAATAAAGGATTGTGAACTGGAGCATGGGGGGAGGTTTTTTGCCCAGAGCAGCTGTGGCTGCCCCTGGATCCCTGGCAGTGTCCAAGGCCAGGCTGGATGGGGCTTGGAGCAGCATGGGACAGTGGAAGGTGTCCCTGCCCATGGCAGGGGGTGGAATGAGGTGTGCTTTTATGTCTCTTCCAACCCAAACCATTCTGTGATTCTGTGACACTTAGCAGACTGAAAAATGAATGAATTTTAGCCAGATACTGAAAAAACCCTTAAAGATAAGGTTAGTTAGGAAATAATAGCGATTAATAAAAACAACCAATGAAACAGCAAAACCTATGCTGCCACTGTGTGCACAGGCAGATAGCGATAGGCCAAGAGGAAGAGTTTCAAGCTAAAAGAGGCGAGATTTAAATCAGGTGTCAGGCAGAAATTACTCCCTGGGAGGGTGGGCAGGCCCTGGCACAGGGTGCCCAGAGCAGCTGTGGCTGCCCCTGCAGCCCTGGCAGTGTCGAAGGCCAGGTTGGATAGGGCTTGGAGCAGCCTGGGACAGTGGAAGGTGTCCCTGCCCAAGGCAGGGGGGAAAGCTGGCCTTAAACATCCCTGCCAACTCAAACCATTCTGGAATTCCATGATCCTCTCCCTGGCAGTGACCAATAGCAGTTGCCCAGGGAGGAGAACTAAGACCAGACTCAGCTTCCAGTGCCACTTTCCCAGGATGGTGTGCTCATTTCCCATGGCTTGAACCTTCAGCGAATTTCTTTCCTTGGGTCTGCATAAATTGAATACAATTACAACAACACAGCTAAACTCAAGATGTTTGCAGCAGTTTGCCCTTTAAATCTCGGAGGGATATTTTGTGGGAATGGATTCTGTTTGATGTCCCTCTGTTCCCCACAGGCCAAGGACGTGGACCTGGGTGCTGACGTGAACTATCGGATCCGCACCGAGGAAGCCCGGCAGTATTTTGCCCTGAACAAGCACACGGGAGAGCTGTCGCTGCGGAAATCCTTGGATTATGAATCCTTCTCTGACACAGAAGCAACCTTCACTTTCCTCGTGGAAGCCTTCGACAGCAAGGGCACGATGCCTCCTGGGCTGGCCACTGTCACTGTCAGAGTCAAGGTAAGAGGGGGCACTCCTCAGCCAGCAGCATCCTCTCCCAGTCATTCCAGAATATTCCAGCACCATGCAGGTGTCCCGAGGAAACACCAGGACTCTCTGCTCTCCGGCTTCTCACTTGCATGGGCCTTATGATTTACCAAAATATGGGCATAGATCTAGTATTGATACCCAGCTAGGACGGACTAAGACTATCTAACTCCTCAGGGTTAGAAAGTGTAGGTTTATTTGCAGCGCTGGGCCCTGCGCAGGATCATTCCCTCATACGCAGTGCAAAATCACAAAGCAATACAAAGTCTATTTATCTACAAGGATTCTAAATATTCAGAATGCAAATGCGTATTTATAACATCGATGCCTCCCATTCTCTGCTTCGTATGGTAATTAACTAGGTATGCATAATTGGTTCTTTGGATTGGCTCAGTGGTCCCGTGATTTGGGGAGAGGTCGTAACTGATGAAGTAGAACTCATCTACCTCGTTTGACCTTTCTACCTTTCTGGTTTTTAACAATACAAATCGCTCTTGGAGGGCCTCCAGTTTCTCCTTTCATTACTTTTGAGTAGGGCTTCAAATGGAAAAATTAGTAATTGTCTAAATTTCTTTAGATCTATTAATCAGTGCTGTCTGTTTCTCATTATGAACACAGCTGGACAAATATAAGATGACAAGCAATCAGTTACTTGCATCTTAAAACTTTTTCTAGGCCTAACCCTCTAGCTAATCATTAACTTTCTTAATTAACCCCAACTGGGTTTGCTTTTAAGTCTATTTTAACTAATTTCAACAAAGCTAGCCTTTAACTAAAATCCCAGTGTTTAAACATTTGAAACTCCATGTTTCACTTATTCTGTGAGCGGCTCTTCCAGTTAAACACACACTTTGTAACAGATGTAATTATTTTTCCACCTGCAATTATGCAGTTAAATCCTGGATTTATGAAATCCAGGAACACCTGACACAAATGCAAACATTTTGTCCTTTAGAATCCCTGAAAGGCTGAAATAAACCCCTCATGGAATTGTTTGCAAAAGTGACACGATCACATTGCAGCCCACAAATTGTAATTTTAAGACCCACTGGGGTGTGTTGAGTGCTGGTGTGGCACAGCACATCCTGGATTCCAGATTCTGCTGCTGGAAAATCAGATCTGCAAAGGAACAGCCTGATTTAGTGTGTTGCACCATGAACTGCAGTGAGTTACAGCCTCACCTCAGGGTTTCGGGTGCCTCCCCAGGAACACAAGGGTGCTGGTGTCTGTTCGGGAACGATCCACCAATGAAAAGTGTTTGTAGCTGGAGCAGCAGCACTTCCCCATCTCCGTCTGGCTGTGTCCAAGAGCAAGGAGAGCTCCGATGCCTCAGTCCTACCCCTGGCATTCCCAAAGGTGCAGCTCTGTCAGTCATTCAGTCCTCTTGAGCAGTTGCTTGATTTTTGTGAGCTGTGGGAGAGAAGAGGCTTTAATTACTCAGATTTTAGCAAAGGAGCAGAAACTGTAGCAGGACCAGAAGCACAGCTCGCAAATGTTCAGTTTACACGTGTGGCTGTGAAAAGTATTTAGCGGTCTGGGGTTCGGCCTGTTCACACGTCTTAGGTGCTGGAATTGCCACATGGTTTTGGGTAATTCTGTTTGTCGGTCTCTACTGAGCTCAGAATTGTTTTAGGGCAGTAAATGTCTGCCATTATTAGCTCTGGTGACAATGCCAGAAGGCTTCTCTGATGCCTCTCTGTCTGCAAAATGTCTCAGTGTGAGGTGCAGGTCACCTGTTCCCGACTAATCTGTGCTTTTCCCCAGCACATTCCACGTCATTCCCAGGAAACCGCTTTTCCACCATACCCTGAGCCTCTTCTGTTGGACTTTTACAGAGCAAGTTGCTCAAACCTGGGGTTTTTTCCTAAAAGAAACCTTTTCCCAGCACACCGAATTTTTGAAAGAATACTTTGGGTGGGTTTCTTGGGGTTTTTTAAAGGCTTTCAGGTAGGATTGTGCTCAGAGAAAAGCTGTTGCCTGTGTGATTGTGTGGTTGATTGTATTAATTAATGACAGGATACAGGGAAAAATACAGATCAGCTTGGTGGCCTCAGTGTACCAGCAGCTTGTGCACTCTCACAGGAGGTGCTGTGGGAATAGGGAATTTAAGGAGAGGGTTAGTAGGATCAAAAAAGCAGTTCTTGCTCTCCCGGAAACTCTTCCCACACATGAGCAACAAAATGGGAGCATGGTGATGCTGTGGAGAGGCTGGAATACCAGGCCAGAGCCAGAAGTAACAATTTTTGGAGTAAAAGGTGTTTGGCTGAGGACAGAACAGGGTCTGGGAGGGAGGACAAGCAGGGGATACTTTAAGTGAGAAAGAAAATAAATCCAGTTTAAGGTGAGTGTTTTCATACTCAGTGACAGGCTGAGTTATGCAACAGATCGAGGGACATAACTAAATATTGTTTATGTGCTGAGATGAAGATGGTGCTTGGGTTCCATCCTGGAGTGAGAGGTAGGACAGGGGAATTTGGAGTGGCGGTTGGGAGAACAGAGGAGGATTTGTGGAAAAAACATATTTAATATCTCAATTTTCTGGGCAGGTGTCATTATCAAGTTTTATGTCAGGTGGCAGATATTTTGAACATTGGTCACAAGAGGGTCTGGGTGGTTTAATTTGACCTTAAAGATGAACTTCCCAGGTACAGAATTCACAGGGGTGGGGGGAGAGGGCGGAGGTTGGAGGCAGAACCTTGTGCTGTCCCTGTTTGGGATGGGAAGCATCCACAAGACACCTCGGAAAGCTGATCCCAGAGTCAGAGCAGCAGGAGAAGGGTGCAGAGACTTGAAACCGAGTGAGAACAAGAACAGGCCACCCTTTTCCTCCCGCTCAGCATCTTCTGCTCCTGCTGCAGGAACTGGATGTGTTTCCTCTGAGTAGTTCCTTGCTTCCACTTTACTCAGAGGCTGGGTTTTGAGTAATTACTTTAATACAGGGGTTTGAGAGCCCAAAGAGGAACTAAACCAGCTGGAGATACACCACAGTCCCCAGTGGAACAGCTGTGCAGTCTTCAAAACACAAAATTGAACCGGAGGGAAGCAGAGGCAGTGGTGGGGCCAGGCTCGTGTCACCACCACGGATCCAGCCCCTCCAACCCTCAGGACTTTATTTGTGTTATTACTGAGGCCTCCAATCCTCCGGGGCTCCCGCTGCTCTGCTCACATTTGTCATTTCTCCCAGCCCAGCTCTTCACCCCGAGAGCTGTAATTTTTCCCGGGTAATGGAATTCTGTTAAGCAGCTATGGATGTCTGATGGTGTCGTCCATCACTGGTGTGATATCCAAGGAAAGAGCACACCCAGAGCCCCCCTGCTCCCTGCAGCTGCGGGAGGAGGATGCTCACCGGGCTGTTCTCTGCACTCCCAGCCCTTGGCATGACAAGTTACAAATAGTTTGTATTAACCTGCCCTGAGCTGGGTCGAGGCACAGATTGCAGAGCAGGGTACTCACTGCAGGAGGAATAACTTCATCTGTGTCCTCATGTCAGTGTGAGGCATGTTGCTGGCCTCTGCTGCAGCCAGAAGGCTCCTTGCACTGTGAGGAGGTCCCAGGACTCCTTTGGCAGAGAAAGCCAAAGGTGAATCAATGAATTCATAGAATCATTTCATTGGAAATGACCTCTGGAACCAGAGTGAAACCATTAACCCCGTACCACTGAACCATGTCCCAAGTGCCACATCCACACGTCTTCCGAGCACTTCCAGGGACTGTGACCCCAGCTCTGCCCTGGGCAGCCCCTTCCAAAGGCTGGCCACCCTCTGGGTGAAGAAATCTTTCCTAATATCCAACCTGAACCTCCCCTGGCACAGCTTGAGGTTGTTTCCTTCTGTTCTGTCGTTCCCTGGGAGAAGACCCCAATCCCCACCTGAGTCCAACAACCCCTCTCAGGCAGTCATATAACGATAATTGTTGCATCCATTCAAGTATTTCCAAGGAGGCATAGTCTAAGTGGCGCTGATTTCTTCCCACCACCTCAAACAGACCAAGATTTTTCTTTTTCCCATTCTCAGATTCTTTTGACTGCTTTCATAACTTTTTCCCTGAAGCTGCAAGAAGCCACAGGGTGTCTGGGGGGCCTGAGTTTGTTTGGCCTCTTGCTGTACCTGCACACATCCCCTCACAATCCAGATGATTCCCAGTACTGGGAAAAGCAAAATCCTTGCAGTTCAAATTATTAGGATTTAGCATTTGGAAGCAACTACCGTGGTAATAGGGTTTGTTAACAGGAGCAGTTGCTCTTAAGTGAGTAATCCGTTCCTAAACACAAATATGAGAATTTCTGTATCATGGGGCCTGTAAGGCCCCTGCAGATTTTATGCTGTGTCCTCCTCTTCTTATTACCAGCATTATTTTTGTATTATTTTGTCTCTTTATTGTTTGTAGAAGTGCTTTTTCTCCTCTTTCTGTGTTGGGGGATTGGTTTGCTTTAGAGTTTTTCAAGGACATCGTGTTGTGGAACGAAGCCGTTGTCTCAGGTGAAAGATTCCAAGTGAGAGAGCAACAATAAAAACAGAGGGTTTTAATTCTAACAGTGCCAGCAAATGAGGATGAGGGGGCAGTGAGGTGACTGAGAACTGGCTGATCCCAGGGCTCGTGACCAGAGGCACAGGGTGTGGTTGGAGGCTGTCACTTGGGGTGTCCCCAGGGCTCCGTACTGGGCCCTGGGTTGTTTAAATTGTTCATCAGTGACTGGGGAGGGACAGCCCCAGGCACCAGCACAGGCTGGGGGGGACCTGCTGGAGCAGCTCTGCAGGGAAGGACCTGGGGATGCTGGGGGACACCGAGCTGTCCCTGAGGCAGCAGAGTGTCCTGGGGCTCCTGGGGGACACCGAGCTGTCCCTGAGCCAGCAGAGTGTCCTGGGGCTCCTGGGGGACACCGAGCTGTCCCTGAGCCAGCAGAGTGTCCCGGGGCCAAGGAGGCCAATGGGATCCTGGGGGCAGCAGGAAGAGCCACACAAGGAACATCTTTTCCCATTTAAAGAACAGAGCAGCATCACAAAACTTACAGGAAGGTTAAAAAAAAAATCAGCTGGATTGCCTCCAAAATATTTCTCATTTCTGGTGGCATTAATGGAATAACAAGCCTGGAGATGGGCTACAGTGCTGGTAAACAGATTTATTTCTTTCCTTCCATCTCAACTGATGAGTTCAGTCGTCTGCCAGTCATTTATTGCCTTGTATATTCCGTCATGAATATTATCCCTTAATTTATAGGATGAGCTACTTTTGGGCCTGCTGAGCACTAAAGGGGAAAGAGATGCAGTTGTGCCATGTGAACAAGGCCCTGTTCTGTGCAGCTGCAGACAAAGCTCTGCACCCACTCACAGACAAAATTCAAGGGGCCATTTCATACTTTTGGCCATATTACCACGACAGAATCATCACAAGGTGTTGTTAAGGTGTGTTAATTGTGAGAGGCGAAGACAATAGGTAAGGATGGGAGGGAACTTGAAGCTCTTGATACTCCAGCATCTGGTGAAATCAGGTATTTCATGGAATCTCAGACTGGTTTGGGCTGGAAGAAACCTAAAAACTCATTGAGTTCCACCCTCTGCCATGGGCAGGGACACCTTCCACTATCCCAGGCTGCTCCAAGCCCTGTCCAGCCTGGCTGTGGACATTCCCAAGAGGAGACATCTCCATCTTCTCTGGGCAACCTGTGCCAGGGCCTCATGGCATGGGAGACATTTAAGGACTGGGCAAAGATAATCTTCCCATGAAGGAATTAGAGTTGAATAACACTTTGATTTTCATGCAGAAAAATAAACTTACCTGTGAGCGAAATGTTTCCTGAAGTCCAAATTTTCAGTTGTTTCCACTCTGTCTCTGTCACTTCACATCCAGGGACGTTGTTTCTGAAGAACTTTAAAATGTATTTTTTAGACTATCACCTATAAAATGCATATGGAACCCCTTGGCATCCCTGGGGCAGGACTAAAATGGGATCCTGGTTTTTAAGGGTTCTGGATGTCCCTAGGGCCATGATATCTTGTAGCCTTATGGAGTTTCCATTCTGGTTTTTAGTCATAAAATACCTTGGATTTTTGTTTTTGGAATCAGGTGTTGAGTGAGAACTTTCTGTGGTTAAAGAATGTACCAGAGGAATCGGAATTTTCAAGTGCAGTGGTACCAAACCACCCCTTTGCTTTCCCTAGGAAGGAGTTTCACAAGTATGGGAATGTTAAATGTGCCCCTGTAAGTCTCCAAACAGCAGGGAATTATTAAACACTTGGAGCCACCAGCTCTGGGGATGTGTACATAGACTGAAGTGGCAGATGTTCAAAACAAAATAACAGCAGAGAATTACAGATCCAGAACTGGAGTTGTGGGAGAAGAGTGGGAAGTTTGGGGAATTTCCATACTATGCTCCAAAGGAAACCTCTTCCCTCTCTCCCTTTGTGGGATGGGTAGAAAAAATCACTTTAAAAATACATTTTTTTCCCATTTATTGCACTTATAAAAGGCAGCAGCCTGCAAAGGGGCTGTAAAGGCCTGATATGCATTTATAGCTCAAACATGGGTTTCATAGCAAGGGAATATTGATTTCCACTTAGACAGAGCTGAGTGGTACCAGCATAGGCACAAAAAGAAACTGCTGATTTTTGGGAACAAGGCAGCAGCCCTGAGGATGGAATACAACCTGGGGCTGGTTTTGTTGGAGCAAAGAGAGAAAGCCCATTGTGTGTTCTGGGAACAGCTCAAGAGGTCATGGGTGTGATCTGCTCCGTTCCAGCCCCAAAAACTGAGCCCTCACAGTCACAGGATCAGTCATGGAATGGTTTGGGTTGAAAGAGACCTCAAAGCCCATCCAGTGCCACCCCTGCCATGGGCAGGGACACCTTCCACTGTCCCAGGCTGCTCCAAGCCCCAGTGTCCAGCCTGGCCTTGGGCACTGCCAGGGATCCAGGGGCAGCCACAGCTGCTCTGGGCACCCTGTGCCAGGGCCTGCCCACCCTCACAGGGAACAATTCCTTCCCAAGATCCCATCCAGCCCTGCCCTCTGGCACTGGGAAGCCATTCCCCCTTGTCGTGTCCCTCCAGGCCCTTGTAAATAATCTCTCTCCAAAGTCCTCAGTCCAGTCGTTGCTATCAAAGAGAACTTAATGCTGGGCAGATGCAGAGATGGAGTTTTCAGGTTTTCAGTGCAGAGATACTTTGGACAACAAATATTTGGAGCAGGTCCTGGGCTTTGTCCTGAGCACAGACCAAAGCCCCAGACGTGTTTTGCTTGTAAACAGGTAAATAATTGAAGATTACATCTGATGGCTTCTTAAAACACCTCTAAAGCTTGCATGGAAGTGGATGCAGCACATGAGTGCAATCCTCAAGCACAGGTTCAGGAATGGGGTAGTAAACCTCCCCCAAAGTGGCTGTAAGAAGCCATGAAATCACCTTTTAAATCTGAGGCATAATCCCACAAGTGGGGCCAAACTGCAGCATCTTAAAACCTTCCCCAGTTCACTGCTCCAGCCACATAAATCCAGGCTGCCATTGACTCAAATCCAGGCTCCTGTTAACGATCAGACACGCTCCAAGATATGGAAATGGGAAATCTGGGTAACGGATTCTCCATATTTCTCACTTTCAAATACCTGGGCTGCTTATTTTGACAGTCAGGTAATAACAGTCTCGCATTTATAGATAACTACAAAGCAGCCTTTTGTCCCTGCTTGTCTTGCTGCAGATTTATTCTATTTTTATACAGATTTACGTACAAAACTGAGCAAAAGGCAAAGCATAACACCCCTGAAGCTGTCTCCCTACCATAGATACTCTTTCTCTGCCACTTTTTGTTGGTTTTGTTCCTCCTTGGTCCCATGGGGCAGCACAAAAGCACTACAGGATCCTGACACCCCTCCCTTGTGCAAAAATCAAGGATCAAGCACAAAGAAAGCACAATTTGGGAGAGATGGTTTCATTTTAGTGGTCTTGAGAATCCACAGTTGCACCTTCAAAAGCAAAGACATAGGAAGAGATTTCTTGATGCCAGCTCCTTAACTCAGCTGTCACCCTCAGCATGTGCGTGATCCCACTTCCCCAGCACATTCCTTATTCTCTGAGCAGGACACAGCTCATTCCCAAGACTTCCACAGGGTTGTTACTCAGGAAGAAGGCTGGTAGGAAACAAACACTGCCCTGTCTGCAAGGGGTATGGAAATGCTGAACAAAAATGTTGGGAAGTGAGACTGTCATCTGGGAATGCCAAAGAGGAGCAACGAAGCAGGAGGGGAGGGAAGGCACTAAGGAGGAAATCAATACGTAATTTAAAACTCATTAAGGCAGTCACTCGCTGTAATGCACCGATACTGACCCAGGTGCTCCCAGCCAGGTGGGGACGGGCCAAGCACAACTAGAGCAGGAGAAAAATCCCTGCAGTGCAGCATTCCTGGCGTAAAATGGCCTTGGGAATGTCACCGTACACAGGGACGTTCATGGGTTTTTGGTTTATGGGGACACCAAGGGACCTTTGATGCTTGTGCCCCACTAAGAATGTAAATATTTAAAACCTGGGTGTTAAATCCCCTCTTCCTCCTCCTTCACCGCTCTGGGAAAAACACTCCTTGGATTTGAATCTGTGCCCACAGATTCCCACAGAATGGTGGAATTGTAGGTGTTGGAAGGGACATTAAAGCCCATCTCCTTTCACCCCCGCCCTGGGCAGGGACACCTTCCACTGGACCAAGGGACGTCCCCCAGCCAATAACACACAGCAGTAAATGAGTGACAGACTCATCTGATTTGACTATTACCACAAACCTAAAGACATTCTAGAGGAGAATAAACTTGAACTGGAAAAACTGTTTTGGTAGAAATCTCATTTTATTGGAGGAAAAATAAAGAGGAAAAACCAGAGTTTATTTTTAATCTCCACACAAACAGAAGCAACTCTGCACGACCCTGCAAAATATTTGAGAGATATTTAGGGGTATATACGTATAAATACATATATTTATGTATCCTTGCCTATCTCAGGCACAAGAATTTGTGCAAATGCCCTTTTATCCTACAAAGGACATTTTATTTCCACCTAATTTATTGGATATTAGAGGCAACAGACACCATCAAGCCAGAGCAGCTCATTCCTTTTGGAAAATGAGCCGATCCTGCTGCCACAGGAGCAGGTGGTGTGGAATTCTCTGCTCTGTTCTCTGGTGGGGCCGTGTTTTCCTGCAGAATTCCCTTCAGCTGAGCAGTCCCACGTCCATTTTTTTGTGAGTCTTTCCTCCCTCATTTTGTGCAGGGGGAATGGAATCAGGAGACCTTGGAGTGGCAATCCCTACAGAGGGAGAGAGAGACTCAACAAAAACATTTGTGAACGCAGCTGGAATTTTGTTGGAACTCCAGGACTAAACTCTGGATTCTCTTTCTTGCAGGATATGAACGATTACTCGCCGGTGTTCAGCCAGAAGCTCTACAGGGGAATGGTTGCTCCTAATGCAGTCAAGGGCACCCTCATCACCACGGTCTCAGCTGAGGATCAGGATCCCCCGGTAAGGAAAAAGCTTCTGTTCATGCTTCACACGCAGGAGGGAGGAAACTTGAACCCTCCCAAGCGCCCCCGCTCTCTCATCAACTCAAACTCTGAGGAGCTTCACAGAGGAGTGACTCCTACATTTGTTTCGCGTCAGCCTGGCCTTTGCTGTTCAGGGCAGAGGCTGCACTTCACACAGAATCACCGAATCACCAGGTTGGAAGAGACCTCCAAGATCAGCGAGTCGAACCCATGCCCTAACACCACCTCAACTAAACCATGGCACTGAGTGCCACATCCAATCTTTTTTTAAACACATCCAGGGATGGTGAGTCCATAACCTCCCTGGGCAGACAATTCCAGAACTTTATCACTCTTTCTGTAAAAAACTTTTTCCTAACATCCAACCTAAATTTCCCTTGGCACAGCTTAAGGCTGTGTCCTCTCATTCTGTCAGTCGTTGACTGGGAGAAGAGCCCGACCCTCACCTCACTACAACCACCTTTCAGGGAGTTGTAGAGAGTGATAAGGTCACCTCTGAGTCTCCTTTTCTCCAGGCTAAACAACCCCAGCTCCCTCAGCCGTTCCTCATAGGGCTTGTGTTCCAGGCCCTTCACCAGCCCTGTTGCCCTCCTCTGGACATGCTCAAGTGTCTCCACGTCCTTCCTGAACTGAGGGGCCCAGAACTGGACACAACACTCAAGGTGCGGCCTCACCAGTGCTGAGTACAGGGGCAGAGTGACTTCCCTGGTCCTGCTGGCCACAGTTCCTGATGCAGGCCAGGATGCCACTGGCCTTCTTGGCCACCTGGGCACACCCTGGCTCATGTTCAGTCAGCTGTCGACCAGCACCCCCAGGTCCCTTTCTGCCTGGCCACTGTCCAGCCACACTGTCCCCAGCCTGTAGCCCTGCAGGGGTTGTTGTGGCCAAAGTGCAGAACTCGGCACTTGGACTTGTTAAACTCCATCTTACTGGACTCAGCCCATCTATCCAGCCTGTCCAGGTCTCTCTGCAGAGCCCTCCTACCTTCCAGCAGATCGGCACACGCTCCCAGCTTGGTGTCATCTGCAGATTTACTGATGGTAGACTCAGTACCCTCATCCATGTCATCAATAAAAATATTAAACAAAACTGGCCCCAGCACAGACCCCTGAGGGACACCACTGGTGACTGGCTGCCAGCTGGATGCAGCACCATTCACCACCACTCTCTGGGCCCGGCCATCCAGCCAGCTCTTAACCCAGCAAAGAGTGCTCCTGTCCAAGCCGTGGGCTGCCAGCTTTTCCAGGAGTTTCCTGTGGGCAACTTCCAAGGCTGCCCCTTGGAAAATCAGTGATATAGCTTCTGTCTGTCAGGGAGGCTTTAGGAAAGCCGTATTTAGCTTCACAGAAAGAGAGGAATAGGCAGGAAGGGGAGCCATGCCTGTCTTTGGAGCAGTTCAAGAGGAAAGAAAGCACAATTTTGTGAGGTTGTCACTGTTTGATTTCACAGTCACCGTGCACTTCCCAGCTGAGCCATCCCAGATTCATGTGGCACTGCAGAGCTCACCAGCTGCACATTCCACGAGCAATGTTTGAACCCAGGGCACTTGGTTTGGGCATAAAGTTTATTTTTGTCCCTGTTTTTTGTTGCTGTTCCCTGGTGAAGCCCTTGAGTGACAGAACTGGGCACACACCTCTGACTCCTTCCCTGTTCTGAAGTTTGATGTCAATTTTTGTCATCAGAGCTTGATGAACATCAGTGGCCAGATGATCCTCTGAGGACAGGAAAAGCCAGAGCTGTTCTGTCAGCCAGGTTTAATTTTTAATTGCCAGTGTTTGGCATAAGAAGGAGAATAATCCTCCGGGAGAAGAGTTCAGGGGGAATGTGCCATGCACATTAAAAGCTGATGGAGTGCTTGGACACAAATCAGGTGTAGCTTAGCTAATGTGGTGTTACTGGGGCTTGGGCAGCTTTTATTTAACGTGAAATAAATGTTGTTGTCTTACAATGAGGTATTTTGGGCTCTCTCTGCCCATTCTGATAAAATTTTATAATCACTGTGTCTAAATTTTTCAAGATTGAGATATTACTGAGGGAAAACAAAATAGTTCTGATGAATTACATTTGGAATCCTTAGTCCTGTGCAATCAGCATTTCCAGTGCAAAGTTATTTCATTTTTCATTTAACAACCCCAAACCCTACTGAACATTTTGTAACATTTTTGTCACTATCACATGAACACTTGTTGATTTTGATGAAGATTTCAAAATGAAGTTACCCTGAAGCCTCTAATAAGTGCAAGCGCCATAAAAGTCAGCCAGCTATGGAGGAAAGCTTTTAAAGGAGGTTTTGAAAGGGGTTTTTTATTTTAAAATAATGGCTAGTAGTTTTGTCCCTCATCTTTTTTTATTTCAAGAGTAAAAACGAGCAGGCGTAAATGGCTTTGTTTCTTTTCCTGCCTGAGCCAGCCTGTGCTACTGGAAAATTCCTATTTATTTGAAGCTGGCTTTGACATTAACTTGTGTCACAACGTATTTGGTATGAATTCACTGGAAATTTGGTTTAAAAGCACACAGCCTTTTCTCTGCTCAGCAAGGGGACTTGCTCTAAACTTGCCTTAAGGGATGGAATATTCTTAGTTATCATCAATATTTTACTTGTGTGGCTTGGGGGTTTTTAACCTGTTGGAATCTTATTTGCAGGGTACTAATACATTTATTTTATCAGGTCGGGGAAAGAAATATGTATCTATTAAAAAAATTATTGTAGCTTTAAAATATGCCTGTTTCTAAGAGCCCAACTAATTTGTAAGTCTCCGAGCTTAATTTTTGCTGTTGTTATTTTGCAAATAATGTATGTAATTCCCATCTCCAGAATAAAAGCCCAGCCAGGTTTTTCCATCATCTGCAATAAAAGCTTTTCAGGTCTAATCAGATCCTCAGAGACAACCATTGTTTCCAGCAAATCCCAGCGCTGTCAAATGAATATGGATGCTGGGAGGATCCAGATGGAAAGGCCCAGCACCTGTGTGGGATTTCTCTGCAGATAAGGCAAATTGGAATTTTTCCAGGAGCAGAAGAGCAGGTTTGGGGGAAGCAGGAGGTGGGAATGGTGTCAGTGGAGGTGGGCTCTCCATTTCAACAAACAAATATTAGTTTAGGTGAAACAGGAGAGGGTGAAAGACACCTGGGACATTGTTTTCTGTGTGTATTGCCTAAATTGTTTAGGAATTTCTAGCATAGAGGTGTGGAAGTGCCATGATGTGCTTTCAGAAACAGTCAGAAGGGACAAGAACAAGTTTTTCCTCCTAAATTAATCCAACAGGACTTCATTCATTGGAGACAGAGATGAAAGCTTCTCTTGGTTTTATTTACAAAAACTCCTCCCATGAAAGCTTCACACACTGAGTTATTTACAACTCAGTGTATCTTCCATTTAGGAATGTGTATCCATGTGAACAAATCTGAGGGTGAAAATGTGTGATTTTCGTAATCTAACTGGTGCCTTAAACCTTAGGCCATCATGAAAATGCAACTGTTGATAAGAGGATGGGTTTTGCTGCAAAAACCCCACAGATTTCTGATTATTATTAAGAGCTGCTCAGTTGAAACAGAAATAATTTGTGCCAGAGGAGTCAGGCACTTCCTCAGAGATACTTTGTTATGTTTTTATTTTGACCTGTGGATTTCAAAGTGGTCAAAACCTCTGGGCCTGAAGGCATCAGAGACCTCTGGTAGTTATTCTTCAGGTCCTTGGTGAAATGTCAATTAAAACATAAAACCCAGAGCTTTTCTCTAAAGGCCACAGCAAGATTTGCAGGGCTGTTTCGAGTAAATGTCACTTTAAATTCTTACCAGTTGCTCCTTTCTTTTCTAGATTTAATTCTATTTTTATTTGCAGTGACTGAGAATGTAAATTATGTTTTAGTAGCTACTTTTGCATATGTTATAAACTTGAAACACCCTTCTGGTGGTTGAAATCTGGGAAATTTTGCCTGAAAATTTTGTTTTCATGAAATCTGGTAAATCAACATTTTGTCCTTTGGTGGTTTGGAACAATCCACGGTCGATTTTTCTACATTTTTAAAGTAGTAACATTTTCTATAAGTACGCCAATAATTTTTCAAATTCCTTGGTGCATCCTAAAGTTGCTCACCCTGCCGTTCCCAGAGGAGCTTCTACCTAATTCCGGGTATAAGCAGAAAATATTAAGCAAAAAGCAACAAAGCCAGGCCAGCGGGAATGATGGGGATAAAGCAGAGCTGTGGCTGCCAAGGGAAAGCTTGGGAACACCTGCAATTCTTTCTAAATAACTGGTAAACCTTATAAGAATGAAAATCCTTGATTTTAAGCACATTGCAACTGGAATTCTTGAGGCAGCCGAGCACTCTTTACATGTGAACAGTCCCTCGAATTGGAAGTTCTCCCTCACACATCACCTTGAGCTTCCTTTCCAGGGGTGGCGTCCAGTTGGAGCTTAAGGGCTCCTCTGTTTATTGGGGTTTTTTAGTCCCTTGGAGTGGATAGGTTTAGGCTGTTGAATATTGTGACCAGGAGCACTGGTGAGCCCCGTGCAGGGAAGCTCTGCCTGAAAAACCCCCCTGGAATTCCAGGTGAGCAGGGGCACCCAAACAGCCTTGGTTGGATTTGTGCTCCCAGAGCGATTCCCAGCTGGCTTTGCCTGGCTGCCCACAGCGGGAACAGAAACGGGACAAAACTAAAAGAGAGAAAGAGCTGTGGGAGGTGTTTCTGCCCATGGGAGGGGTTGGAATGAGATGATCTGTGAGGTCACTATCCCAGGCTGCTCCAAGCCCCAGTGTCCAGCCTGGCCTTGGGCACTGCCAGGGATCCAGGGGCAGCCACAGCTGCTCTGGGCACCCTGTGCCAGGGCCTGCCCACCCTCCCAGGGAACAATTCCTTCCCAAGATCCCATCCAGCCCTGCCCTCTGGCACTGGGAAGCCATTCCCTGTGTCCTGTCCCTCCAGCCCTTGTCCCAAGTCCCTCTCCAGCTCTCCTGGAGCCCCTTTAGGCACTGGAAGGAGTTCCAAGGTCTCCCTGGAGCCTTCTCTTCTCCAGGCTGGACAATCCCAGCTGTCTCATCCTGTCTTCGTAGCAGAGGTGCTCCAGCCTTCCTCTCCTGGAGAGTGGAAGTAACAATTCCTGGCTTCCTCCGGAGCTGCTTGCAGAAACGCACATGAAAACCCCCAACAATTGTGGTGTTTCCCTTGTCCCCCTTTCTCCTGGCTTTATTCCATTACAATTTTCCTGCTGGGAGTTATCTGGACAGTGCACGTGTGCCTCATCCAAGGCCTCTTTCTCAGCGGCAGCCTCACCAATGCTGGGGACATGTTTGTGGCTGTCACCCATGTCACAAATAAATGGCATTTCCCCAGAGCACATGGAATCTTACGGAATCACGCAGCCATGGAAGAAATAACTGGAGCTGGATGAGCTTTTTCGGAAGTTTCGTGTTAGTCCTGAATCTCAGGGAAACTTTGGTTGGAGAGAATGACTGCAGTTCCTGCCAAGCACAATCCTTGCTCTGTGGTTTATCTGGGAATATTATCAGCTAGATTCAAATTTTGCTGCAGACATAATAATGCATCTGAATTAATTTAGAACAGAGGTGAAAGATGATTAATATTTCAGATAATTAAAACTCGCTTCTAAATATATTTCCCTGGGAAATCTCTCTGGAGCTTTTTCTAATTACATCAGTGCCAAAATACCATAAATAAAAAATAAATCCCGGTTTTGTTATTTTTCTGAAGTGACAGGAGAAAAGTGTACTTGATAATCACATCAGGAACAACAATAACCTGATGAGATTTTTGTTTATTTAGTCCCAAATTACCTGGTGTGAGCAGCTCTAATGATGATGAGGGCTCTTAGTCTTCCAAGCAAGTTTAAGGCCATTACTCGGAGCCCAAATAGGCTGGATTTCAGCAGGTAATTTGCTCTTAATTATAACCTTGAAGAAAAATGACTGAAGCAGGGAGTACCAGGGGAAAGTTGATAATGGACTCTGCTATGCTGTGATCCCAGAAATTTCTCACTTTTTCCAGGATTTGCTGGATTTTAGCTCTGAACACAATCATTTATTAATTTGCTAACCACTAGAACATGCCTGGCAGGCCCAGTTGGGATGATTAAAGCTGCTGATGGCCTCATAAACCCTGCCTGGGCTGGAATTCCTCGGAGAGCTCTGAGAGGCAACACTCAAATGACTTCTGTTGGATCAGCAAAACGCTGATAGGATTTACTGAGCTCGAACCACTTTTGTAGCCATTTCCATTGCTGTTTACAAAAGGAAATGTTCTGTTTCCATGTAATTCGTGGCTGGCATGGGACGTGGAATATATTCCCAATCCCAGCAAAGCACATCACTGAATACAGGTGAAAATCAGCAATTCGCCATTAATGATGTTCCGGCTGTTTAAACACAATGTAAAGGTCAAAGCCTAATCTGAGCTCAAGGCTCAGAGGCTTTCAGAAAATGAAATCATGCTGTTGCTAGGACAGAAGTGTTTCTCTGAATCCACTCCCAAATACATTTAGCAAATAATTTAGTTGGAATGTTGTAAAATGTCCCAAATCTCTGCATATCCAGACTTTGGTGTGCTGGAAAATCATTATTCAGACATTGGTGTGCAAAGAGGATCAGAGGGAGTCTGTCCTAGACCACCCAGCCTGGATGAAGAGGCAGATGAGACATCCTACAAGTATTTGGGAGAAGTCTTCCCATTGCAAACCTTGGTCCTCATGAGAGACTTCAGCCGACCGGGTCTCTGCTGGAAATGAAACCCCGCAGAGAGAAAACTCTCCAGGAGATCCAGAGAGAGAAAACATCCAGGAGATCCAGGGAGAAAATCCTCAAGGAGATCCAGGGAAAAAACTTTCCAGGAGATCCAGCTCCCTGGACTGTGGGGAAGGAAAAGGCCCAAAGCCCAGCTAGAACTTCTCTGGCCACAGCCATAAAAGACAATAAAAAATGTTTCCATAAATATATCAGCAACAAGAGGAGAGCTAAAGAGAATCTCCATCATTTATTGGATGCCAGCAGGCCCAGGGCAGGGCGCATTCCCTGTGCTGGCGTTGCTGGGAGAGCTCAGATCCTTGGGTCTGTTCTGGGCCCTCCCGGCCAGAGAGCCCTGGAGGGGCTGGAGCGTGTCCAGGGCAGGGAACGGAGCTGGGAAGGGGCTGGAGCCCCAGGAGCGGCTGAGGGAGCTGGGAAAGGGGCTCAGGCTGGAGAAAAGGAGGCTCAGGGGGCCCCTTGTGGCTCTGCACAACTCCCTGACAGGAGGGGGCAGCCGGGGGGGTCGGGCTCTGCTCCCAGGGAACAGGGACAGGACAAGGGGAAACGGCCTCAGGCTGGGCCAGGGGAGGCTCGGGTTGGACACCAGCAGGAATTTCTGCCTGGAAAGGGTGCTCAGGCCTTGGCAGGGGCTGCCCAGGGAGGTTTGGAGTCCCCATGCCTGGAGGTGTTCAATAAAGATGTGGCTGGTGGCACTTGGGGACATGGTCAGTGCTGGCCTCAGCAGTGCTGTGCTAATGGTTGGACTCAGTTACCCCAGAGGTCTTTTCCAACCTTAATGTTTCTATAACTCTGAGGTGCCTGGAGGGTGACTGCTGAAATGGGATCGTTGGAAAATAATGGATACCTTAAGAAATCACATCTTTCCAATAAATGCTATTTTTTAGGCAGGTGGTGTTAAAACAGCTAAATGGGTAAGCAGCCTTCAGTTAGAAAATGCTGAGATGCTGATGGGAAAAATTCCTCTCTTCCACCTTCTGGCAGTGCTGCTTCTGATCCCCCTTTTGCTTTGGTGTGTCAGACACTTTGTGACACACCCAGGGGCTGCCTGGGCTCGGGTCTTGTCACCAAAGCAAGGTCTGAACCGTGGGGAGGGTTCCTTATGGGGCTGCTTCAAATCCATCTGCGAAACAGCATTTTTTTTACCACTGATTTGTTTCTTAAACTTTAATTGAGTTTTATACCCAGTCAAAATATTTTTGAAAGGTATTTTAACCAGCCTTAAGCCATGCCCATCTTCTGTTTAAAAATGTTAGTATTTATAAAACATTTCTGGGTTTAAGTAGGTGGGGGTTCAGCCCTTTTCTTTCCAAACCTCTGATGATTTTTCCTCCTGGACCTCTCAGGTGTCCTGGAAGGTATTTTGGGGGGATTGAAGGGCAGTGCTCAGTTATGAGGACGACAAACAGCAAGTTTTGCTTGTGATGGCCCTACCAATGTCACATTTTAATCCTTCGGGAGGTGTGTAAAAACACAGAAATACCCACTTTGCCTCACTTTTTCATTCCAGGGCACCCCAGCGAGCCTGGTCCGCTACAAGGTGGATGTTGTCCAGTTTCCCTACAGCGCCAGCATTTTTGACGTGGAGGAAAACTCCGGACGCGTCGTCACCCGAGTGAACCTCAATGAGGAGCCCAGCACAGTGTTCAAGGTACAAATCGAGCTGCAGTGCCAGGAGATGGTCCCTGCATTAGCTGGGATTCTTTTCCATGGTGCTCCTTTCTTCTTTATACTGCACAGAAAGATCCCAGAATCATTAAGGTTGGGAAAGACCTCCAAGATCGAATCCAACCTTTCATTGGACTTCCATGCAAAATTTCAATTTTGTTTGTTCCTTTGCTTCTTTTTCTTTTTTTTCCTGGCGTGTGTTTCGTGCCATTCTGGTTTCAGGAATGTCTTGAATGGATGTGGTTGCACCTGTCAGGAGGGTGGGGAAAACAGGGAGGCAGCTTGGGGAATCCTCATTTTTCCCAAGTTCACTTTCAGCAGGGTTTTTGGGGAGAATTTGAGGAAAACTTTGTAAGAAGAGCAAGATATCTTGTAAATAAAGTTACTGCACAGCTGGGTAGTTCAGGAGTTCCTGTTCACGAGTGTTTTAATGTAAAAACATTGCTTTTAAGGAAACCTAAATTCCCGTTTTGTTGTCACTGGTCCTAAAGAGTCTGGAGTGAATTAGTGTGGATTAAGGTATGATTTTAACCTAAATCAGAACATCTGCCCTTTAAGACCCATGAAGGGAGGGGGTAGTTAAAAATGAAAATAGAAGTGGGGCAGTAAGGAAAAAAAAATTAAATCCGTAATATCTGGGGTTTGATGTAATTTCCCTACTTGGAAGCTTCCTTACAGTCATTAAGGTGTGGCTTTTTCTTCTTTCAGTTATTTCTTTCTGAAATTAGGGTTAAAGAGAGGTTTGTTTGCACACTTTCCATGATGAGGAATAAAGCTGTCCACTGTTCTCCACTCCTGAGTGTCCCACCAAGGGCTGTTTTAGCTGGAGCAGTCCCTGCTTTAGCACAGTGCTAATTTAAGTCCTTTTCAGTTTCTAATTAATGTAATAAAACCCTAGAGGGAAGAAGATTTTCTCTTGGTTAACATCACCAGAGTGGAACCTTTCTGTTGCTGCACTTGTTGTTTTTACTTCTTAGTACTTATTTTGTGGGGCTATTTTCCAAAACTGGGATCTGTCTCACACTGCTTCATATTAGGGCAGTAAATGGGGCATTCAGCAGCAAATAACTTTCCAGAAAATACAGATTCTTAGGAAAAAAGCACAGAAAAGACTCCAGAAATCAGTGATGGGAACACTTGGAGTTGGTATTTTCTTCTAGATCATTGGGCTTGTGTCTGCTGCTGAATCCTCTGGGAATTTTTCCAGTCAGCATTTAACATCCAGATAATTTCTGCAATTTTATCTTGCACTGGTGACTTCCCTGATACATTGGCTGGAAAAAAAGGTTACTGTGGAATAACTTGAACTAGCAGAAATGAGTTGAAAACGCTCTGCTAGCATGAGGTGCAGACCTGCCTCACACAGCAGCCTCCAGAAATAAGGAAAAATATAGGGAGAAAACTGGAAATTTGCCCATTGCTCCTTCTTCAGTGGGCTGGAGTCGAGTCCTTTTGCAAGCAGATTTCATGTGAAAGCTAAAAACGAATGAACCTGCTTGTGCCAGCACAAAATCACGGATTAAATCAACAAATAGACATGAGAAAAGATTTTTAAAAATCAAAGTATTTATAACAGGCCTCATTTAGGAGCAGATAATGTGGTCTTGGCCACGTTTGAGCTTAGAACATCTCTTTTCTACAGAAGACTTTTTGGAGAGGGGTGAGAAGTAATGTTAATTTTTTTGTTTTGCTATGAGCCCTTGGTTCTGGATATTAATGTCAGCAGCAGATAATTCTCACCCAGGGCTTTTCTTGTTTGTTTCATTGGGAGTTATAGAATCCCAGAATCACTGAGGTTGGAAAAGCCCTCCAGGATCATCGAGTCCAACCTGTGACTGATCCCCACCAGACCACTGAGTGCCACATCCAGCTGCTTCTTGGACACCTCAAGGGATGGGGACTCCAAAGCTCCCTGAGCAGCACATTCCAATGCTTAACAACCCTTTCCAGGAAGAAATTCCTCCACTTAACCGTGTTTCTGTAAATTTTCCAGCAGAGGATTCAACCTGTGGATGGCTGTCACCTCCTCCCTCCGTGTTTTGTTCTTGCACAGCGTGTGACTTGCAGCAAAACAAAATTGCATCTGATTGTTTTGACCCTGCAAATATCAGAATTGCTGAAAGTCAGGATGGGAAATGTTCTTTTGTGTGGTCAGAGGCTGATTTTCTGTGTTGTTTGTAGCTGGTGGTCATTGCCTACGATGATGGGGACCCTGTGAAGTTCAACACCACCACAGTGGAAATCGCAGTGCTGCAGCCCTCAGTCATCCCACGCTTCACACAGGACGAGTACAGGTAAAGAGTTCATTCTTTCACCCTAAAACTGGTACTTTTAAAGTCAAAATCAAGTCCAGTTTGAATGCTAGTCTGAAATAGAGCCACAGAAATACTCTGTTGTGGTGGACTTTTACTGTCTGAGCAGGTGGTCTCCAGTTGGAAAGATCTGGGCTGACAATGATGGTGAGGGAAGGTTTGCTTGAAATTTTCCCCTCAGAAGTTGTTGAAAATATCAGTCATTAGGAAAAAAAAATGTCATGCCTTGGAATTGGGACTGGGATCACCAGGGCTCTTGGTTAAGTTTCCTGGAGTGTGTTTTGACCCTCTACACCATTTGTGTGAGGATGAGGGAATCAGACTCGACCTTTTCGATGTTAGAAGTGCAGGTGATGGTTATTATCACCACAGAGACATGATACGATAAATTTACCCTCTGACGATTCAATATCATCAACTTCAGTGCCTTAAAATTGATCAAAAGCAAACCAAAATGTGGGGCACGGGCTGCATAGTTTGGTAAATTTTGTAGCAGAGAACGTGTTCATGAATTTGACATTTGTACAACAATAGGGAGTGATAAGATCAGGGCAAGCAGCTTCAAGATATCGAGAAGTTGCAATGTGTTCTCTCTATGCCCCGTGGTGACATAATCAGCAGCAGAATGTAGTGGGGTTTGTACAGATATTTCCAAATCCAAGGAGTGCAGGGAATCAGAAAGCAGAAACTGAACATGAATTGTCTTCAGGAGGCCCTAAAGGATGAGCTTGCTCAGCTATTTAAAGGAGTTTAGACAAAAATTCATGATCTGCACTCTATTTGTCCTCGTGATTGGAGTATTAGCATGTTTTTCACTTAAAGAAGTGAAAAATAGCAAAGTACTGCCACTCTTGCCCTAATTTTGTATTTAACTTGAAACAAATGTGAAATCTGAAGGCACAGCGCAAAATGATAAACTTTGCATTTAATAATAATCCTTTACTGAAGGATTTTTCCCGAGAGAGAAATTGTTCCTGCTGCTCTCTCCAGTTTCTTGGGTATCACCAGAGGTGTGCAGTGTTTGCTGCATTGCTTTGGGTCATGTAGCAAATAAAAATATGTCCATTTGTGACTGGAGTTTCAGATCAGGGCAGGCAGGTGTCTGTTGGAGCAAACTTGCTGTGGAGCAAGTCCAGAGAGGGCCCAGATTTTGCTGAGGGAACTGGAGCACCTCCCCTATGGAGCCGGGCTGGGAGAGCTGGGAATGTTCAGCCTGGAGAGGAGAAGGTTGTGTGGAGACCTCGCAGCTCCTTCCAGGGTCTGAAGGGATACAGGGAAACTGGAGAGGGACCCTGCAGCAGGAACTGGAGTGCCAGGACACAGGGAATGGGTTCAGAGTGACAGAGAGCAGGGATGGATGGGATATTGGGAAGGAATTGTTCCCTGGGAGGGTGGGCAGGCCCTGGCACAGGGTGCCCAGAGCAGCTGGGGCTGCCCCTGGATCCCTGGCAGTGTCCAAGGCCAGGCTGGACACTGGGGCTTGGAGCAGCCTGGGATGGTGGGAGGTGTCCCTGCCCATGGCAGGGGTGGCACTGGAGGGGCTTTGAGGTCCCTTCCAACCCAAACCACTCTGGGATTCTGGGATTCCTGAGCCTGCCTTGAGCTCCAGTTTTATCCCAGGAGCTGGGGATGTTATTTCACTACAGTGCAGAACTCTTGCAGTAGAAAATGACTTGTAGCCCATAACACCCTTTGATGACACCTGACTAACCCAGGTTGTCTTTCTGTCCCTGTGAACTCTCCAGGATTATCTGGACAGCTCGGTTTCCCTTGCCAAAGCACAGCTCCCTTCCTGGGAAATTCTTTGCACACTGTTTTAAGAAGCTCTTAAAACCTTCTGGGGACAGCACAGGCAGTTATTTATTTTCTTCAGTGTCAAAAATGAAATGAAAACAAGCCCAGAACTTTCTGATTCAGCTCTGAGACTCTCAAATATTCGGGAGCAGGACTAGTGTTGATTCCTGAGGTTTTCAGGGATTGCCACACTCTGCAAACTGTGCTTTGTGTTCGGTTTGCTGGCAGTGATGCAAGCTGGAACAGGCAGGACCTCATTTCCCAGTGACACGGGATATCTTTAGGGTAAAAGGCAGCACAGAGCAATGGTGCCCCTTGCAAAACGAAAAGCTGCTGGATGTGGATGCTCAAAATTCAGAAGGATTGAGAATTAGTGGCTTTTGAGTGGATTAGTATTGATCTTTGCTTGTCTAATTATCATAATCTGGATGATTCCAGCGCTGTTCTCGAGCTTGTTTACAAACTTCCTTCCTGTGTATTTAGGGAAAGGTCACAGTTGAGCAGTTTTACAGAATAAAGCTGCAGCCTGTGCTACAAAATCCAAAATAAATGCAAAATACAGAGAGAGAGAGCAGATGGCATGAGCAGAAAGGGAGATGAAAGTGCCACTGTGCCTTGAGCTGAGCTGCGGAGCCTGGCAGCTCTGCCAGAGGAACACCAGCACTGCTTGGAGCCCTCTTCATACCCAGGGAGGCTTTGATTGATCTTTATCTGTGTCTTAAAGTGACTTCCAGAGCAGACAGCAGTCAAGTGGATGAAGGCAGAGATTAGCAATTATTCACTGGCTCTCCCTCTACATTATTGCATAATTTGGGGCAAACTAATTGGTCTCTTTTCGCCCCACCTTCTTTGTTTGGATTGTAAATTATTCTGGAGGCTTCTAAACGCTGCTGTGCTCTCCATATCAAACAGCAAAAGGCAGCTGAGGGCTCTGAGATCCAGAAAATAAAAAAAAAAATCCAGCATGGAGCAGTTGATTTATGATAAGTAAGGGATCAAATACAGTTCCTTCCTAATGACTGCGAGAGATCCCTCCTGAAGTCCATCAGAGGGGGTCTGCCACATCCTTGGCTCTTCTGGAGGGGACTGGCAAGAGGAGGACAGGTGGGATTTGGGATGTTCCTCATCCCAGCATTCACTCCCTCTCAGAAGCAGAGCGGCAGCAGGGGCACCGTCTCACTCTCTACAACTGCCTGGAAAAAGGTTGGAGCCGGGGAGGGTCGGGCTCTGCTCCCAGGGAACAGGGACAGGACAAGGGGAAACGGCCTCAGGCTGGGCCAGGGGAGGCTCAGGTTGGACACCAGCAGGAATTTCTGCATGGAAAGGGTGCTCAGGCCTTGGCAGGGGCTGCCCAGGAAGGTTTGGAGTCCCCATCCTTGGAAGAGCTCAAAACAGGTGTGGATGTGGCACTTGGGGACTGGGATAGCAGGGAACAGGGCGGTGCTGGGTTCCCAGTTGGAGAGGATGGCCTTTGAGGGCTTTTCCAACCTTAGTGACTCCGACCAGCCCTGCATGGTCCCAGTGCTCCAGCTGGATCTTCCCCGCGGAGCCCAGGAGCTGAGCTGCATTAGCAGTGCAGGTCCTTGCCTGTCCTTGCCATGGATATTAAGGATGACTCTGGAAGAGCTGATGGCAGCAGTGCCTGACAAACCAAGGGGTTTCCAAGCCAAGCGTTGTTCCGCAAAAAACACAGAGTGTGGAGAAAAGAGGCAAAAATCCCAAAGAATCCAAGTGCTGGAGCGTGTGGGCATTTAATTGGAGATGGCTGGGCCACCTCGGAGCTCAGCTGACCTTCGGCACCAGGGAAGGGCAACGCTGACGCTGCTCTTGTCACCGCATCTCCCGCAGGGTGCTGGCTGTCACGCGGATTCCGCTGGTTTTCCAAAGAACTGATGGAAGACGTGGACACTTCCAGTGTCTCCAGCCCGTGTGAGAGCAGGGGCACAGCGGGGTGGTGGGGACAGAGAGACATTTACATCTCTACCCCAAACAGGCCGTGACAATTCACACAATTTATTGAAGTTTTTGATGCTGGCTTTGATCTCATCCTGCTCTGTGCCAGCAAAACAATCTTTGGCAAGAGAAACACGGAATTCCGGAGTGGTTTGGGTTGGAAGGGACCTTAAAGCCTTTAAGTTCATCTCATTCCACCCCCTGCCATGGGTAGGGACGCCTTCCACCATCCCAGGTTGTTCCAAGCCCCCGTCCAGCATCCCATGGACACTTCCAGGGATCCAGAGGCAGCCACAGCTTCTCTGAACAACCGAAAAAAAATGCTTAAAACCAAATAAATCAGTTTTTTTTTAATATCAAATCTGCTGTAAAGAGCCCCCTTCCCAAGCTCTTCTTTCTTTTGTCCTGACTTCACCCAGATCACCTCTGGATCAAGGAATTAATCCAGAAGTTTCCATTACCTCCCAACGACTTACGGCAGCACTTTCATTTCTTAATTAACAGATATTAATTAGTAGCGCTACGAAACAGTGGAGAGCAGATGTGACTGGAACCTCAGATGAATATAAAGAGGTATTTTTAGCAAGCCTGTCCTCTTTTATGAGCAGGTCCTCAATTTAAAACAGTAAAAGTTGAAAGGGATTTGGGGTCTTTTTGGTGTTGTGTTAATTAATAAATTCCACATCCTCTGCAAGGGGAAGGTCATTGCTGGTAGCAAAGTGCTGCTGGAGCAGGGAATGGAATGGGAACTGGGAGCAGCGTCATTGCTTCCTAATTAGTGCCTGTGGGCACATTAACCAGGTGTTCAGCCATTCCAGAGCAGGAAAAAAGGGGAATTTTGCAAACTTACAGCTTCTGTTAGTGTTGCGTAATGGCTCCCCAGCCTGTCGGAAAAGATGTGTCCAGTTGCCCAGCAATCCGAAGTTTTATGGGGAAATATGGGAAGCTGTGAATTCCAGGCTATAACTCAATGTAAATGTAGTGTGGAATTTTATTTAATTTTATTTCTCTCCCAGCAGCAGCAGCAGTGCTGTGGAAATGTGTTCTGCCTAAAAAGGGAGGTTTGGGGACATGTGGATCTCACTCTCCCTCCATGGAAGAGGCCTTGTAAAGTTTTCCACCCAATTAAATCCTTCCATATTGGAGGCAAATACCATCCAAGCAAAAGGATTTCACAAAACAAAACCGTGGAGCTGTATCAGGAGTCAGTTATTCCAAGAGATTTTCCCCAGTTCTCTGGTTTCCTGCTGTTCACTCGGACAGTTTTCCTCTTTGGGAAATAGGGAATGGGAAACCCTCTGCAGCACCCGTGAGGGTCAGGGTGGCATTCCATGGTTGGAATCTCTGTAATTTGGTGTTTCCTTCAGAAGGGTGGGAAAAGCATCCGCAGCACTCTGGATCAGAGCTCAGGAACTGGAAGGAGTGGTCCTTTCCAACTCAGGATATTCCATGGTTCTCAATATCTATGAACGGCTGAGGCCTCGAAGAATCAGAGAATTCCGGAATGGTTTGGGCTGGGAGGGACCTCCAAGCCCCGTCCAGCCTGGCCTTGGACACTTCCAGTATATCAATTCTGCCTTAGATGCTTTTCGATCGGGTTGTTCCTGAGCTGCAGCTCTTTAAACCTCTGTTTGCTCAAGTTTCCCTTTTCCCCTCCTAGTAGAGCTCCCTGGGATTTTCCCCTACTATTGATTGTTTTCTCCACTTAGGAATCATTTCCCCTCAGTTCTTGTCACTGAGTCCACAGGGGGTTATTTTTGTCCCTCAAAAGTGTTTTGTCCCTCAAAACGTTTTGTTTAATGCTGGTAGATTTAGAGCATCCATTTGGATCATCCTTTTTCCAACACATCAAGGTCCTACCACTGCTTTTCCCACCTTTCCCAGGATGGAATTTACATTTTATTGAGGAAAGACCCCTGCCAACCTTTTAGTTGCAGCATTTTTGAGATGTGGGGATAAAAGCAGTTGTTGTTCTCCTCACACTTAGGCTGGAGCTTCCAGCATACGTTTGGAATTTGCATCTCACATCAGTGGCAGCTTGGATTCAGGAAAATGTGTGTGATTTTCCCCTTGGAATCACTGGTTCAGAGTGGTTTTCTGCTGGTACTTTATTTGGTTTGTAATAAAAAATAGCAAATGTGGTCATAAAGTTAAATTAAATTATTTCTCCAGCAGGTACTGAAGCAGGATTTGCCACGGAAAAATTAGGGAGTGAGTTACCAGATGATTATAGGAAAAAGATCCTTTTTCCCCTACTTTTCCTTGTGTTAGTAGTGCTGCATTGCATTTTATTAAAATCCTGTACTTCTTTATACCAAATGAAAAGGAAACTGGAATTTTAGGAATTATTTTTCAATGAAACATTATGGTGAGATGTTTCCTGGGGAAGAGGAAAGCGCAGGGAGCCAGATCCAGGCGGGGAATCTGTGCTTGGAGAGGCTGAGAGTCAGAGCTCCCAACACCGTGTCAATGAAATGTAGGAATAAATCGCTCTGGGGGCGTGGATATGGAATTGAAATTATCCATAATTTTAGTATTAAACCCTACTGGCTTCCAGCAATGTGTTGTCCTTGGAATTTATCCCGTCAGTCTGACCGGTCCAGGGGTGTGACTGTGCCCTACCTTGTGTTTGGTGGGAATTTTTTTCCCCCTTTTTTTTGGCTTCTGCAGAATCCTGACAGGAATATTCCTTCATGCCCTCAGGTTTAATTTGGGAAGACTGGAGGGATAAGGTGAACACAGAGAGATCAGGAGAGCAAAACCTGACATTTGGGGTAAAAACCAGTATGTTAAGATGAGATAACTGGAGACATGTCCAGATTCCCTTGTCATTTGTTTTGGAGATAAATACCATGGGAAGGTCAGAGTGCCTCCAGCCAATCTGGGAATTGAGACAGAAAGGCCAGGATATCAAGGCCAGGAAGGAATACTTGACACCCTGAAGATAAACTGCTCGATAAATATGTCTAATTAAGACAAAAATACTCTTTTCCAGAAAAAAAGATATCATTGTCTGGGACAAGCTGTTCAGGTAGTTACTAGGAAAGCAAAAACTTGATAAATTGATGGATCGTTGCTCTAAAATGTATAAAACTTGATAAAATGATGGATTATTTCTCTAAAATGTGTCCAAGTCTATCTTTTCTTGAGCAAGGGCAGGAAGCCAGGGTAGTTTTAGTGTGCTGGTGGAAGGATTAAAAGAGCTGCCGTGGGGATTGCGGAATTCCAGAGTGGTTTGGGTTGGAAGGGACCTCAAAGCCCATCCAGTGGCACCCCTGCCATGGGCAGGGACACCTTCCACTGTCCCAGGCTGCTCCAAGCCCCAGTGTCCAGCCTGGCCTTGGACACTGCCGGGGATCCAGGGGCAGCCACAGCTTCTCTGATACTCTCACCACTCTAAGAATAAAAATACCCTCGATGTGAACCAAGTTGAGGTGAGCAATGTAATTAAGCAACACCAAAACTTAATTTCTGAGGGGTTTTTATGGACCTCCATCAAGTGAAATATAAATATCTAAAAATATTTTGTATTTTAGTATTCTATAGAAGCAGATATAAAGTATAGCATTCACGAAGTCAAGTTGACTGAAGTGGCTCATATGGAGTCCATACACATCCTACTATTAAGCTTCAGCTCTAAACCAATTTTTCAAATTATTATTGGGTTTGCTGGCTTGAAATTTAATTTTTTATTAAATCTCGTGTTCATGCTTTTGGAGATAGACAAGTTTCATGGTGAATTTAAAGCATATTGGCTATCAGGCAAATTGAAAAAGGACTGGGAGTGATGCGTTTAGCACAGGGGAAAAGAAGAAGCAGAAAACCAGGGAGGAAAATTTAAAATTTCATTTGGACACTTCCAGTAGTTGTGCCCTGCAATGTGTTTGAGATGTGCTCAGTCTCCCTTTCCCACTCTGATCAAGACACATATAATTAAGATATAGCAAATTCAAAGTTGTTTTTTTTAATTTGTATTAATTTCAGTATTTTTGTGCACAGATAATGACTTTATTTTAATCCTGTTCTTCTTTGTGGTTACTTTGTGTATTTCCTGAGGGACAAACCCATTTTGTGGTTTCATACTCAAAGAAATCAGTGGGGTGTCTCCTGGTCTCCATCCCATCCTGGATACTCCCAAGATACCATTTATTATTCCTGTAGAAACCCTAAAGTGAATCAGATGGCCGAAATGCCACATTGCTGTGACAGTTATGGAAAAAAATACCAGGAAATGGATGAAAATATGGTCTGGGAATAGATTAAAATTGTCCTGGTCAAAGGGGGGTTGTGTGGAGAAGGAAAGATTAAAATTCCAGATAAGGCTGAGGTGGCATGGAGATTAAAGTGGGTGTTAATTGTGGTTTATACCTAGGATTTATGGAATGCAAGTGGATTATCATTTATTGCAAGGGACCTTCTTACATCCTGGGATGGGATGGACGTGCATCCCGGGCATGTGAGTCTTGGGGAGGAATCAGAAATCACAGATTTGAGAAGTGGTGACTTCAGAAGCTCAGAAAGGAACCATTTCACTGAAAATGTTTCAAATATTTTGAAGCAATTCCAGGGCAGGGAACGGGGCTGGGAAGGGGCTGGAGCCCCAGGAGCGGCTGAGGGAGCTGGGAAAGGGGCTCAGGCTGGAGAAAAGGAGGCTCAGGGGGGCCCTTGTGGCTCTGCACAACTCCCTGGCAGGAGGGGGCAGCCGGGGGGGTCGGGCTCTGCTCCCAGGGAACAGGGACAGGACAAGGGGAAACGGCCTCAGGCTGGGCCAGGGGAGGCTCAGGTTGGACAGCAGCAGGAATTTCTGCATGGAAAGGGTGCTCAGGCCTTGGCAGGGGCTGCCCAGGGAGGTTTGGAGTGCCCATGCCTGGAGGTGTTCATAAACTGTGTGGATGTGGCGCTTGGGGATTGGGTTAGTGGTGAGCAGGATGGTGCTGGTTGATGGTTGGACTCGATGATCTTGGAGATTTTTCCAACCTTAACAGCTCTGGTTCCACGGAATCAGCACTGGGCTGGGAGGCAGGAACACACCAACCCCACCCAGTGACAGTGACACACCAATCCCAGCATGGTGACAACAACACGCCAATCCCTTCACCCTCTCTGCCCCTCAGTGGTGTTGAGCTCACAGAAATTCCCTTCCCTTCCTCTCCCGTGGGGGTTTTCCAATCCTTTTCTGGGTGCTTTAGGCTGGATTCTCCTGCTCGCCTCTTCCCACAAGAATTCCAGCTCTTATCATCCAGTAATGCAAAATTATGGTGTAAAACCACCTTTGCCTGTGCTCTAAAACACCTTCAAATAACATGTTGGGAAAAAAGTGCCATTTTCCACCTTAGTCATTCAAACATTGGAAAATAAGGAATTTATTCCCTAAGAAAGGGGTTTGCCCTCTCCCTCCAGAGCAAACACAAAACCTCTCACTAATTATTATTGATTAGTCAATCCATTGGATTCAGCACTGGCAGAGGGAGCTGCAAGGCCATTCCCGCTGCAAGGCCATTCCCACTGCAGGAATATCTTGGAATTGTGCTGGGAGTGAAATGTGGGGCTTTTGTTCCACTCCCACCTCTTCAGAAGATTAAGAAAACAACTTCATCTATAATGCAGCATAAAAAGGGTATTTTCCTCTCTGACCTCATCAAAAGAACTTCAAGTTTAAATGCTTCCAACTTTGGCAGCTTTTTTTCCCCTGTCTTTCCCTGTCTTTCTCTGCCTTTTGGCAGCTTTTTAATCCCTAAGATTAACATTTGCATTGGTAAAATGCACATTAAAAAGCTTTTCATAGCAATGGTTTTAGAGCTCGAGGAGCAACAAGGAATTTTATTCCAACCACTGATGCAGAATGGTGGGAGCAGAGGGATCTGCTCCATGCACATGTGTTTGAGTGAAAGGGGATTTTTCCATCAGTGAAAAAAAGAGGACATCACTGTTATATTGCATGATCCAAAACTTAATTCCATGTATTCGGTATCTCAAAATTTTTCTAGGATGTTCAAAGCAATATTCATTCGAAAGGAAATGTTCGTAAGGCAGAGTTCAAGGGAAGATTGGCCACTTCTTGATGGGAAAAGTTTGGGTTCAATAGTTGGGATTGTGTCCTGGGGTTCCAACTTTCGTATAATCACAGAATATCCTGCGTTGGAAGGGACTCCCAAGGATCATGGAGCCCAGCTCCTGGCCCTGCACAGACACTCCAACAATCCCACCCTGTCCCTGGGAGTGTTGTCCCAACGCTCCTGGAGCTCCAGCAGCCTCGGGGCCGTGCCCATTCCCTGCCCTTAGAATGGGAAAATGTGGTGTGGAGTGGAGGATTTGAAAACCACCTGGAAGATGAAAGGGGAAAGTGATCAAATATTCATGGATTCACAGAATTATTTAGGCCTGAAAAGACCCTTGAGATCATCAAATCCAGCTGTTCCCCCAGCACTGGCAGGGCCACCACTAAACCATGTCCCCAGGTGCCATTGGGTCCTCTAACACCTCCATGATATTCCCTGGAAATAAGCACAGATATTGTCTAGAATTTTGAAGATCAGTGCACAACTGATCTTCAAAATCAGGAGCCTCTCCGAGCAGATCCTCACCTGGTGTTTATCTTGTTACCTATCGAATGAGTGTAGTTTTTAAAAATTGAAAATATCTGCATAATGCCTTAATAAAAATCCATCTGCATTCATGGGTGAATGTCAAAACTTCATTTTAAATTTATTTTGAAGAGTTTGAAGCATGAATTCAACCTTTGCTTGCCATGAGGAAAATCTGAGGAGGAGGATTTGAGATGAGCTCAAACCTGTCACTTCTCCTCGTTGAAATTGTTTGGATTGCTGGTTCAAAGACATCAGCACAGAAACATGGAATGGTTTGGGTTGGAAGGGACCTTAAAGCCCATCCAGTGCCACGCCTGCCATGGGCAGAGACACCTTCCACTGTCCCAGGCTGCTCCAAGCCCCAGTGTCCAGCCTGGCCTTGGGCACTGCCAGGGATCCAGGGGCAGCCACAGCTGCTCTGGGCACCCTGTGCCAGGGCCTGCCCACCCTCCCAGTGTTTGGGTAGCCTTGGGTTGCAGTTCGTTTCCTGAAAAGCATCTTGGGTTTTAGTACCAAAATCTGTTGGCAGGAAAACTTTTGGTTCTTTGTGAAGAGCAGAAATTCCCATGGAGGTGGCCCCAAAGTGATTCTTGTTTAAGGCATGGAATTTTACCCATGAATGAATTTTCCTGCGTGGTTTTCTGACAGATTACTGAGATTTCTCAGTAGACTTGAATATATTCAAGATCTGTTATAAAAGAGATCTATAGATCTATATAAAATATATATAAAAGATCTGTTTTTGTCTTTTACTTCCAGTTTATTAAGCTGTGGTGGTTCTTGTCTCTCCTCACTATTCCCTGTTTTCCCGTTTCTCACATCCAAGAACCATTAGATCTCTACCTTGCCACCTCTTTTCTACTGGACTTCTTAGTGGGTTTTGCATTTTCAAAGGTTAAACATTTTCCTTTTTAATCTGATTTTCCCTAATAACAGATCCTTTGGCAGCCTAATAGATGGAAGAGATACTAAGCAGAGGAATAATTGTCAATAATCTGCTGTTCAGGAATGTATCACAAATCCTTCTGTTCCCCTCTGCAGACCCCCCCCAGTGAGTGAAAGTGCCCCGAAGGGAACCGTGGTCACCGTTGTCACCGCGGCTGCCTTGAACCAGACAGTCGTGTACTCCATTGTGTCAGGGAATGAAGAGGGTAAGTTGAATAATAATAACGTTAATATTAATATTTCAGTCTTCAGTGGTTATGCCAAGCCTGGTGGGTGCACCAGAGGTCTGCAAGAAAGAGTGGAGAAGTAAAGCTGCTGAGGTGAATCACAGAATTGTTAAGGCTGGAAAAGACCTCTAAGATCTTCAAGGTGAAATCCCACCTCATCTGGACGAGCAGGGGGGAACTCCAGGGCTGGAGCCTACAAGAAACCTGGAGAGGGACTTTTTATAAGAGCCTGTAGTGACAGGGCAAGGGGGAATGGCTTCAAGCTGAAACAGAGAAGTTTAGACGGGATATTGGGCAGGAATTGTTCCCTGGGAGGGTGGGCAGGCCCTGGCACAGGGTGCCCAGAGCAGCTGTGGCTGCCCCTGGATCCATGGCAGTGCCCAAGGCCAGGCTGGGCACTGGGGCTTGGAGCAGCCTGGGACAGTGGGAGGTGTCCCTGCCATGGCAGGGGTGGCACTGGATGGGCTTTGAGGTCCCTTCCCACCCAAACCATCCTGGGATTCCAGGGTAAATTCAGCTTACACAACACAGCTCAGGATAAAGCTGTGACCAATCCAGAACAGCCCTGCCTGGCCAAACCCTCTGGCAGGGGTGGCACTGAATGGGTGTTAAGGTCCTTTCCAACCCAAGCCATCCTATCATTCTATAACTCCCATTATCGAACTTTCAGAGATCAGCTAAAGCTCAGATTAATTAGTGAGATTACAAGAAAAAAATACTCACTGATGTGAAAATTCCCATGGGTGCCACATGGTGTGAGTCCATGGCACGTCAAAATAAAACCAGAAATAGCTTTGATGGAGTTGTACTTGCTTAAAAGTCTGGTTTAAGGGATTACAGGCTTGGCCATGCTGTAACAAATATTGGATTAGACCCCGATATCCAAACAAAACAACCGGCTGGGATAGTCTCTGTGATCCACCTGGATATCCTGACAAAACAACACAGAATCACTGGGAAGGATGTAACAAATTCCCCATCCCATCCTCCTTTTTGTGAGCGTGGGCTCTTTGTCTTGTCCCATCTTCCCACTTGTCCTCAAGTCCTGTGCAGGGAGTTGCACCCCGTGATCCTTGCGGGTCGCTTCCAGCTCAGGATATTCCATGATTCTGTGATTCTGGGTTGGTTATCCCAGCAGCAGGTTGGATCCAGCTGCTCTGCTCCTTAGAAATATCTTCAAAGAGGAGCTACATGGGCTTTTCCAGGCCTGAGGGAGGCAGGCAGGGAGGAAATGACTTGCTTGGATTGTGTCATCCCCAAAATAAAACCCTCGGGTATTGAAAATCCCTGTTTATGCATCTCAGAAAATTCCTGTGTTTTTGCTGGCTTCCAGATGTGTTTGCCATTAACAACAGAACGGGAGTGATCTCCGTGAAAAAGCCTCTGGATTATGAAAGTGTCCAAAGTTACGAGCTCCGAGTGCAGGCAGACTCCCTGCAGGTGGTGAGATCCAACCTGCGGGTCCCCTCCAAAAGTAAGTGTCAAAAAATCCTTCCTTTTCCATCTTTTTTACACAGATATTGCTGGGATTTGCTGAGAATGTTGAAACTGCACTCCAGTGACCTTGCTGTGTTTTAGGGGGGTGATGGTGGTGATGGGATCACAGACCACAGAGCATTTTTGGGTCTCTCTGCCTGACTTGCCCAGAGCAGCTGTGGCTGCCCCTGGATCCCTGGCAGTGCCCAAGGCCAGGCTGGACACTGGGGCTTGGAGCAGCCTGGGACAGGGGAAGGTGTCCCTGCCATGGCAGGGGTGGCACTGGATGGGCTTTGAGGTCCCTTCCATCCCAAACCACTCTGGGATTCTGGGATTCTATGTTAGTTGAAGGGGCTCAAATACTTGGGAACATGCCGTAAAACTTGGGAATGGCCTGAGGTGCTGTACAGGGGTGGCAGTTCCAATACCTTCACCAGGGTTTCTTTCCAACGCTACCCACAGAACCAGCAGGAGATTTGGGGATTTTGAGCCTGGATTATCATGGATATTTCTTTTTCTTTGAGTAAGAAATGAGTGTGTGGGGTGTGACACGTCAGGGTTAATCAGTGGTCAGGAGCTTGGCTTTGTTAGGAGCAGGGTGAGATCCTGTGCTGGTTTAGCCACCATCGAGGATGTACGTGCCAGGGGAAAGACAGAGCTGCCTGCTTTTCCCTGTGCCTGGGAGAAATCCAGGTAAGGTTATATCCATAAAAGTACAGCCAAGGAATACCCAGGGAGCAGATTAGGCTTCCATGCAGCACACAGCCTTCTCCAAACCTTTCTCTGACGTGGCTGAAGACACGAGGGAGTCAGCAGGTCCTTCCCTCCATTCCCTCTTCTGACTCACACTCTGCACTAGAGCAGCTCTCCTGGCTGAGCAGCAGTTCCAAAAAAGCGATGGCTGAGTTATTTTATTCAGGTATGCTTGATAATGACTGGAGTTTGACTTCAGGCCAGCTTAAAGGAAGACAAGCTGGGTGTGTTTGGCTCTCCGGGAGTATACAACATATATATTCCTTGGAATGTGCGCTGTACTGCAGGGATGGCTAAAGAATTTGATAAATGTATATATTTAAAATACTTTAGAAGTATCTGGCCAGCTGAATCACTTATGACTTTGTAATGAAGATCCCTTGACCTCTGGGTTTGATTCCTGCATTTATACAATGAATTCCTTTCTATTTTCTTGGCACTTTGTTCATTTTTGAGGAATTTTAATCAAGTTAAAAGCTACTTCTGAGTTTCAGGGCACTGAATTGATGAGCTGCAGGGGGAGGAGATGGGGCACAATTAACACATCATTGTGGGCTTTGCTGAGTTTGAGCTGATGAACCACTTTGGAGCTGGGTGACTCGGAATGCACAGCCCCAGGATTGTGTGACACTGAATTGATACAGAGCTGTGACACCTGGTGGTGATAACCTGCTGCCAGTTCTGGTCTTGGATACCCCTGACCTGGTGGAATTTGTTCTGGAATTTGTCGGTGACCTACTCTGGAGCTTCAGGGATTTCTGGGCCCCTCACTTTGAGATACACATTGAGTGTGTCCAGGGCAGGGAAGGGAGCTGGGGCCCCAGGAGCGGCTGAGAGAGCTGGGAAAGGGGCTCAGCCTGGAGAAAAGGAGGCTCAGGGCTCAGGGCCCTTGTGGCTCTGCATAACTCCCTGACAGGAGGGGGCAGCCGGGGGGGTCGGGCTCTGCTCCCAGGGAACAGGGACAGGACAAGGGGAAACGGCCTCAGGCTGGGCCAGGGGAGGCTCAGGTTGGACAGCAGCAGGAATTTCTGCATGGAAAGGGTGCTCAGGCCTTGGCAGGGGCTGCCCAGGGAGGTTTGGAGTGCCCATGCCTGGAGGTGTCCAAGGAAGGCCTGGAGGTGGCACTCAGTGCTCTGGGCTGGGGACAAGGTGGGCGTTGGGCACAGCTTCGACTCCGTGGGCTGGGAGGGTTTTTCCAGCCTCAGTGACTCTGGGATTCTTTAAATAACAGAGCCCTGACAAACTGCTCAGCCACCACACAGGGCTGAATTTTGCAAAGCTCAGAAGCTTGGTACCAAATTGTTTTCAGTGATGGTATTTTAGGAAATAATTATAGAGAAGTAGGAGTTGGAGTTTGCATCTGTGCGGGGGAAAAGCAAAAGTGCATGGAGTGTAACTGAGCTTGTCTTCAGTGATGGTGCCAGCTGATAGCGTGGCAATAATTGAATAACTACGTGAGGAGAGAAAGTAAATTGAGACGTCCTTTGGAGTATGAGAACATCAAATTGGTGACTTAAACTGGGGGTTTAATAATGATGCTAAATCATGCAAAGTCACATTCTTGCTTTCAGCAGAGTCAAACTCATTAAAGGAGTTACTTTAACTGAAACTTTATGATATGAAATTGCTGTGTAGTTTTACTTGGTTGGAATGGAAGGAGAGTTGGGTTTGCTGATGTGGATGAGTTAAAAAGCTTGGAGTTCTCCGTGAGGATTCTGGTGATGCTGAGCCTTGAAAGACCTTCAATATTAACGGAGTTTGGACAACACTCTCAGGCACAGGGTGGGATTCTTGGGGCTGTCCTGTGCAGGGCCAGGACTTGGACTTGACGCTCCTTGAGGCAAGAAGGAAGGAGTAGGAGGATTTGTGTGGAAGCAGAGGGAGCAGCAAAGAGAAAGTGCTGCCTAAACACGGGGACAGAGCAGTGGAGCAGGATGGACAAGGAGGGACAAAGAGAAGCTTTTACCACCAAACTAAACCTGGTCCCATTTGTAGAACCAAAGCACTGGGGGGCATTCCCAGAGAAGCTGTGGCTGCCCCTGGATCCCTGGAAGTGTCCAAGGCCAGGCTGGATGGGGCTTGGAGCAGCCTGGGATAGTGGAAGGTGTCCCTGCCTGTGGCAGGGGCTGGGATGAGCTTTAAGGTCCCTTCCAACCCAAACCATTCCATGATTCCATGATTCTACATTCCTAGAGATGTAAAGATAATGACAGAACCATGTGGTGGCTTTTCCTGTATCTAAGCGGAATTAATTAACTGGGTGACAAGGTGGGGATTGGTCACAGGTCGTACTCCCTGATCTTGGAAGTCTTTTCCAGCCTGGATGATTCCATGACAGAACCTTGTTAGACATGGTTTTTATCTTGCTGTCAGAAGATTTTAAAGCAAAATCACCTCCCATTGATTATTGCCATGTTTTATCCAGTCAGGTAGAACTGTTTGCCCCCTTTGGCACCCCCAGGGCTGTACTCCCAGCTGTGAGCAGGGCTGGGCTCTGGGGGCTGGGGGTAAGGCAACAGTTCTGTCTCCTTCAGTTTTTGGTTTCCTAAACCCAAAGAAACCCTCTGGGAATAAAGTGGAGATGGGAGTTTTACAACTAACATTCTGCAGCTGCTCCATGGTAAATGGGAACGATGGTTCTACTCTGTTAAACATGAGCATGAATTCCGTGTCCCTGTGGTGTCGATGTAACAGTAAAGCAGCCTTATGTTTTTAGTTGCAAAAGTTGGTGCTGGTGGTGCTGTACAAGTTGGCTGCTCCGGCAGTTCCCAAATCCGGGAGGTGTGACAGATGGACTCAATGCAAGCAGAGCCTGGAGAGCTCGTCCCGCTGCCTCACAGCTCTGGAGGAGCTTGGGACAAACTTCAATTTCTTTGGGCAGCAAAGCAGTGCATTTTAGAGAGGCTGCACAAAACCTGAGCTCCCACTCGGGTCGTTATTTGTTAGAAAAAGAGATTTTATATGGATTTAAATCAGACCTTGGATCGGTGCTGTTTGCTTCTTTTGCACTCTCTGAGCAGTGACAGCACATGATGAGCTTCTTCAGGCCTTATGGGCTCGTTTAGATCTAAATGCCACTGAAAAATATTCAGTGCTGATTCCTACTCGGTTCTGCCAAATCCAGTGATGTGAGATGGAGCCCAGCTGCAGCTCAGCTCGGCTCACCTGCCAAAGCACAAAGCCTGCTCCACGCACTTGTAAGGCAGGAGCAAAGCAAATTACAATTCTCCCTCCCAGCTGGATTCAAATGAACTTTGGAAAGGTTCTTTGAAATCTGCTGTTGCCTCCTCCAGAACTGCTTTTGGAGATGCAGGGGTTTATGTCAGAATTATCCATGCATGAAGAGCAGCTGGATCCGTGGCTGGGTTGGAAAGTTGCAGAAGGCAAGTGCAGCACTGCACCAACGATGCTTTGCCTGCTCCCAGGTGAAAACTCACCTGGAAGCACAGAAAGCATCGTTGGTGCTGTTCCAATGTCCAAAATTCATTGCTTCAGTTCAGCTTCATTTCTGCAACCTGGCAAGGACCTACAGACTCACGTGGATCTGGCACATTTCTAGATGGGGAGACTGGAAAAGAGCTTTCAACACGGATATTTGGGAAAAACTTCTGGGAATGAAATGTTAGTACTCACTGGTGACCCAGGAGTTTCTGCTGGGTTTGTTTTCTGTGTTACTTATTCATAGTCTGCTCTTTTTAGGTGTTTCAGAGGTTCCTCAGCTTTGCTTTAGAGCAGCTTTCAGGGTGTTTTCACTCCACTTAAGCAAACCACAGAAGACAAAAGATCTTGGCAGTGATTATTTAGCTGGTTCTTATAAGCTGAGGATGACTTAGAAGCAGCTGCACTTCCGTATTTTCTGTGCACTGCAGCTCATCTCTGGGGGGCTGGAAGAGGGCAGGAAAAAGGGATCTTGCAGGAGACTGAGGTGGCACTGAAATCAATTTTCTTTGCTCTTTTTGGCCACCTTGGCAGCCTGTGCTGCTTTGTCCAGGGAAAGGTGCTTTTTGTTCTTTCACCTGGCCAGCTCTTTAGGTAGCTCAGTCACAGTAATAAGAATTATATTTGGATTCTGTGAGGTCTCACAAAAAGTACCACAGATGAGTAAATCCTGCTTTCAACTCCTGGAATCCATGAAGAAAAGAAGTAGCTGGAGCTGGATTCCAGACCTAGAACACCAAAGATGGAAGGTTTTACACACGTGGGGGTATAAACTTCCCCTCTGGAAGGTGAGTGTGAATACTGACAGCCTGTGATGATCACTGTCCTAACAAAGAGGGTTCGAGCCACACCCAAAGAGTGTTTAGAAAAGCAGTTAGAGATTTGGAATATGAAGGGAAAAGGAGTCTAATGGCAGAGTCTAAACCAGACTCTAAGACTGTGCTTCATTGGTGGCCTTTTCCATCCGGCTGAGTGCTGGAGGTGCAGGAGTGGTGGATTTGGGAGCACCAGAGCCCCTGAGCAGGGGATATACCTGAATCAAGCAGAGAGACTGGGAAAATCCCCATGGGAGAGGATCTGGCACCACCTTCCCACGTGGCACAGCTGCTGCTGAGGGGTTTTAGTGAGAACTCCGATGTGAGGGTACGGCAACCTCTGCAGCTGGCGGGGAGCCCTTTCCTGCAGCCAGCTGTAGGAATTGGATCCAAAGGCTGGGACAGGGAGGAGCTCACAGATGCCACATTCCATTCCATCTGCCAGAACGAAGGACTGTGTCCAGAATCAGGCAGGAAGCTGAAGTGCAGGTAGATGTTCAGTGGTGATGGTGCTAATGTTGGCCTGTGGATATGCAGATGTTTAATTTGCTTTGTCCTTAATGTAATAACTTCCATTTCTCCATTCTCCAAGCATTCACCCTTTGCTAAACAAATCAATGTTTAGGCGGCTCAGAGAGCTGCCAGCAAATTAAACAAATGGGGAGCTGAGCAAATTGCAAGGCAAACTTTGCACAAAGCTCAGCCACCTCACCCAAACTGGCCTGACACCACAACAGCGAGCATTATGCAAATGGTGTTTAATTTGAATTAGAGAGAACCAGTGCAGGTGAGCCAACACCTGATCCCACCCGCACAGATAAAATCAGGATCTTCCCCCAGCACCAAACTGGTGGCAGACAGTGATAGGGCTGGTTATAGGCTCAGCAGAGCAAGGTCACTTCCACATGTAATCCTGCTTTTAACACCACCTTCTTCCCTGAAGGGTGGAGCTGCAGTGGGAAAGTCTGCTTGGGAATCTCATTTTCCTGCCATAGTTCAGTATTGCAGCCAGCAACATCAAGGATCTTGTTTAAGAAGATAGAGATTTGACAATTCATGTAATTTCCTTTCTTTCCTTTCCTTTGTTTTTCCACTCTTCTCTCCATACTGAAGAACCCCACAGGATGGCTCAGGCTGAAGGGGGCACAGCGGGCACCTGGTGGCAGCTCCCTGCTCCAGCAGGGCCATCCCAGAGCACAGGGCACAGCACTGTGTGCACACAGCTCTGGAACAGCCCCAGGGAGGAGACCCCACAGCCTCTCTGGACAATCTGTTCAGGGCTGGGCACTGCCCAGGGCAGAAGTTGTGCCTCCTGTGCGGGGGGAATTGCTGCCATCGGGCCCTGCCCGTCGCTCTGGTGCCATCGCTGGGCCCCCGCAGCAGAGCCCGGGCCCTGCTCGGAGCCCTCCCTGCAGCCAGGGACACCCAGGGCTGAGGGCCCCTCTCAGCTGGGGCTCCTCTCGAGGCTGCACAGCCCCAGCTCCCTCAGCCTTTCCTGGGCACGGAGATGCTCCAGGCCCTTCCTCGGCCCCGCAGCCTCCGCTGGCCCCGCTCCAGCAGCTCCCTGGCCCTGCTGTGCTGAGGAGCCAGAGCTGGACACGGCACTCCAGAGGTGCCCCCAGGGCTGGCCAGAGGGGCAGGATCCCTCCCTGCCCTGCTGGGAATGCTCTTCCTGCTGCCCCCAGGATCCCATTGGCCTCCTTAGCCCCGGGACACTCTGCTGCCTCAGGGACAGCTCGGTGTCCCCCAGGAGCCCCAGGACACTCTGCTGCCTCAGGGACAGCTCGGTGTCCCCCAGGAGCCCCAGGACACTCTGCTGGCTCAGGGACAGCATCTTAAATATTTGGGTTTTTTTCAGATTTCAGTTTCATTTATGAAGCCATCATTTGTTTCCCATCAGTTGGACTGTCAGATGGGCAGATTATGACTTTGGCCATGTCAGAAATAGTCTGGGGTTTAATTTTTTTCCTCCCCTAAAGATCCAGCTCCTGAGCCTTTTATAAAGAGCCTGCATTGTACGAGTAACTCAGATCAGTGGCACCTGTGCAACATTGAAATTATCCTGGCACTGAAAGGAACTGGGAAAACCTTGGAAAGGAGGCAATTTATCACTTGCAAATGTGGTTTTAATGAACTGGATATCATCATTTCCAGCAATCTTTCTGGATGATACGATTCTGAAAGAGGGAAGCAGATGTTGGTGGAGATTACTGTGCAGTGGAATCTGTCTGGCACCAGGTCCATGGTTTTTGCTGGATGTTTCTTCCCTTGCAGAAGGATGGAGATGTTTATTGCTCAGTGGGCTGGAGCAGGAACCGTTTAATAAAACCAAATTAACAGCGGGGGTTTGTGTTGAACCTCTGGTGTTTTGTGTTGAACCTCTCAGGGGAAGCAACACTTGTGGAGCTCTCCTGGGCCAGGCCAGGTTTGGGAGGAGGACAGGCTTAGGGATGCTTTCAATTAACACAGGAAATTAATTAAGCGTTGAGGCTGCTGAGCCAGGGCTTTGTGTGACCATTTATGAGTTTACAGACACCAGGACTGAATCAGCTGTTAAGTATTTGCACGGCAGTAGGAATAATTAAAATAGATAAAGCAAGGTGCAGAGCTGCTGTTAATGAGCTCTTTGTGACACCTCTTCATTACCTCTTGGTGACACCTGTGGGGATTTAACGGGACCAAAATCTGTGGAACCAAGGTGAGATATGGATTCCTGTTTCTTGTCTAGGGAAGGGAAGGGTCGGGTCTGGAGCCTCAGAAGGGGCTGAGGGAGCTGGGAAAGGGGCTCAGGCTGGAGAAAAGGAGGCTCAGGGGGCCCTTGTGGCTCTGCACAACTCCCTGACAGGAGGGGGCAGCCGGGGGCGTCGGGCTCTGCTCCCAGGGAACAGGGACAGGACAAGGGGAAACGGCCTCAGGCTGGGCCAGGGGAGGCTCAGGTTGGACACCAGCAGGAATTTCTGCCTGGAAAGGGTGCTCAGGCCTTGGCAGGGGCTGCCCAGGGAGGGTTGGAGTGCCCATGCCTGGAGGTGTCCGAGGAAGGCCTGGAGGTGGCACTCAGTGCTCTGGGCTGGGGACAAGGTGGGCATCGGGCACAGGGTGGGCTCCATGGGCTGGGAGGGCTTTTCCAGCCTCAGTGACTCTGGGATTATCCAATTTTAGCATTTTATGATGTCTAATGGACTGGTTTTTACATTATTATCCCTACACTCCTTGTACATTATCTCCTTGGGCTGTAAATGCATGAATGCCAGTACATGTTACAAACTATTACAAGGTATTCTATTTTCCCTTTTCCTTCCCTCTCTTTAGGTAATACAGCCAAGGTCTTTATTGAGGTGAAGGATGAAAATGACCATGTGCCTGTGTTTACCAAAAAAATGTACATTGGAGGGGTGTCTGAAGATGCCAGAATGTTTTCTTCCGTGCTTAAAGTGAAGGTAAGGCTGAAGTTTTTAAAATAAGCTCCACTTGCAGAGGGAAAATTTGTACTCCCTGGTTTGATTTTTTTACAGGAGACTTTGAAATTTGTGTCTTCTAAAGCTGCTTGATGGTTGATGTTGACACAAGGATGATTTTGAGTTAAAACCCTGGTTTTATTTCTACTCAATTTTAGGTGCTTGTTTCTCATGCCAGTTTGTGGCTCTCATTTTAGATCTGTTAATATTTAAACATTTCTTGTATGTTCAACATCAGTTTTCACCTGAAGTTTTTTTCTAATTTTGGCAGCAGCTTGTTTAGGCTTTAACAGGGAAAAAACCAGCAATTTCAGGTCTGTGCTGGGAGGAAGGTGGGAATGAAATAAACCATCCGTAGCATTGTTTTTTTTTTTTAAAGAGAGAGAAAATTAATGGAAATATAATATACAGACTACAATTAGCCTCAGACATTAATAAACCAAGAGTAAAAGCTCTTTGTTTTCAATAAAATAAATAAATGATGTGTTTAGAGCACCAGGAATGAAAAAAATAAGTTCAGAGCTTTATTAAACTTGTCCCTACTTGGGTTTTTTTGGTTGCTTTCATGGCAGTCGTTCCCAAAATAAGCCCAGAAATGGCAGAGCAGTGGGCAATTGGGAAGCTTCTACTTCCTCAAAATTAGGAATCCGAAAATGGTGGCAAATCCAAAAATTGTGCCAAATCCATCAACTTCAGAACTGCTGAAGAATCACAGAATCGTTAAGTTTGAAAAAGACCTTTAAGACCGTCAAGCCCAACCATCCACCAGCACCACCACTGTCACCACTAATAATGTCCCCAAGTGCTACTTCCACACATTTTGGGACACTTCCAGGGATGGTGACTCCACCACTGCCCTGGTCAATGCTTAACCACCCTTTCCATGAAGAAATTCTTCCAATTATCCAATCCAAACCTGCTCTGGAACAACTCAAGGCCGTTTCCTGTCCTCTTGTCCCTTGACCGATCCCCGCCTGGCTCCATCCTCCTTCCAGGGAACTGCGGAGGGCAGATAACAGGAAAAAGGAACCGGAGTAGATACAAAATTCTGGAAGACCAAGTCATCTAGGGAAAGGAGGGGTTTGTGTCTGAAAGCAAATGAAACACAAGGCACAAATGTCAAATGATGTTTGGAGCCATCACACGAAACGTCAGCAGGCTGTGAAAATCGTCCCTGGTTTTCTGAGAGGATTTTTGAGGCACAGGAATTTGCGTGTGTCAGTCAGGGGGATAAGAAATGCGTGGAAAATAGCTAAGGGAAATTTGGGGGTGGAGAAGGCAATCTGCTTTTGCCCTTCAGAAATGTTTGACTCAAAGCAGGTGCACAGACCACAAAGGAAGCCCAAAAGAAATGACAATTTTATGTCTTTAAGCTGTTTCTGTTCCAGTCCTCCCTGATTTTGCTGGCACAAAATGGAACAAGGCCTAAGCTAGGAGTTGGTATTAGTGGATGGCATTAAACATAATTGTGTGTTTAGTGAAAGTAAAATTAGAAATAATTAAGAGGTGCTCTCGTTGCAGAGGATCGGGCTGGAATTTATTGTTGTAGCACCAAGCATTCGCAGCAGTCAGTGCTCGTTACCTTTTTTCCTGGCCTTTAGAAAGCAAAAGTAATTGCTCTGTTAGTTAAACACAATCCCCATTCCAGCCTGGTTTAAGAATAATTAATCAAATGAATGTCTGTTCTTGAGGAGTAGAATGAAATGAGCAGCTTTCCAAGTTGAAATTTAGGAGAACATTAATAAAGTACACGCAGAGCTTGCATTGTAGAAATTATTCAGGTTTGGATTCCAGGGGGAGATTTGGGTTCTTAGGAGGAGTTTTTTATGCATTTGCTTTCATCTTCTGCATTCATTAAGAGTTGCTCACTTTCTTTCACATCATCTGAGTAATTTTGGGAAGAAAGCGTTTTTCTCAGTATATTCTCATTATTCCTGGCACTGACAACAGCCTTGAGAGGCCTCAAACGTGGGATACCGGAATCAGAGAATCCAGGAATGGTATGGGTTGGAAGGGATGTTAAAGCCCCTCCAGTGCCACCCCTGCCATGGCAGGGACACCTCCCACTGTCCCAGGCTGCTCCCAGCCCCAGTGTCCAGCCTGGCCTTGGACACTGCCAGGGATCCAGGGGCAGCCACAGCTGCTCTGGGCACCCTGTGCCAGGGCCTGCCCACCCTCCCAGGGAACAATTCCTTCCCAAGATCCCATCCAGCCCTGCCCTCTGGCAGTGGGAAGCCATTCCCTGTGTCCTGTCCCTCCAGCCCTTGTCCCCAGTCTCTCTCCAGCTCTCCTGGAGCCCCTTTAGGCTCTGGAAGGGGCTCTAAAGCCTTCCCAGGGCTTCTCTTGTCCAGGCTGAACAACCCCAACTCTCCCAGCATTTTAAATGACCCAGTGCAAAATTACAACTTTGAAAAACACCCCAGAACCTCCTCAGTTAGTTATTCTTTAACAGCATGTAATAACTTATGGTTATAATTAAACACTGTCTTTAATTATTAATAGAGTATTTGATGGAGTAAATCAGTTTTGGATCAATTCATCACAAATACCTCACTGAACATTCAGGTGCTTGGCTTCAGTTGCTTCAGTCGTGCTCTACTCTGGCCTGAACAAAATTTCACGAATAATAAAAATAATCAAACACACACACACAAAAAAAATTAAAATTAAAAGAAAAATAGGGAGAGAAGAAAACTGATCCTGAGTCCATGATCTTCCACACAAATTGATTTAGAGACAAACAGACCGGTAAAATATTGGATAAAGACTTCTCTCATCATCCAAAGAGCTGGTATGTGCCAAGGCCAATCCTATGGAGTTTCTCGCAGCTCTCTAGGGTCACTGGGTTTGCTGCCAGCAGCATCCTCTTAAATACATTAATTTGAGTATAAAAGCCTTTCAGAAGAGGGCCATGAGCTGCCTTGCTCCAGATTTGTAGTAAGATCCCTCTAAGTAGATAAAAAGGAAGCTTAAGCTCAGCAGAATGCCACAAATCATTCTCCAAAAGTCATTTGTATCCCAAATTAATTTGGGGAGTGATAAACCACATGAATTTTTCTCTGTGGATCTGACTGGATTAAGAGCAGCAGCCTCTGAAAGCTGGGAGGTACTGATACTCCAAGAAAAGAACAAAACTGATGTATTTGAAAAAACTGGCAATTTTTAGCCAACGGTTTGCTCCTTGCTGCTTGAAGTCCCCTTCTCTGAAATTCCCTTTTTTCTCCCCAGAATTTCCAACGTATTTGAGAGCCCATTTCCCTAATTAAAAACCTTTTTGTGCTTTTCATTAGGAATATATTAATTAAAACCAGATGTAACACTCATAGCCTACAATTCATGAATTCTGTGCCTTGAGCTTTGCTTTGCATTTCCTTGTATTAGAATTATTTTGCTTTTCACTGGTATTTTCATGGTTGTTCCCCCTCAGAATTCCAACCAGGCTTCCTTGGGCCCCAAACACAATATTTTCAATCTGCTCCAAGGAAACAAACCCACAAACAGCAGAATCTTTGGGGAAATTACCAGCAGGAATTGGCTTCTCCCTATAACGGGGTGTTATTAGCCCTTGCTTCATAAATATAAACAGTATTAACCTCTGGGTTTCTTTATTTATTTGTTCAATTATTGAATTATTATGGATTTAAATGAGGAAATATCAGACGTCCTAATTCTAGTGAAGAAAGAGAATTTTCTGAATTGCTGCTCAGTTTTATTTTCATCCTGAAAATGTTTGCAGGGAAGGAGTCTTGCCTGAATAATGCCAGTGAGTCCAAGGCTCTGGAATTGGCTGTATTTGATGGAAATGCCCTGATTCTTACAATAGTTTCATTCCAGCCCTTTCCCGTGCTTTTTGCCCCTTTCTGATCAGCTTTTTAATGGAAAGTTATCCTTTATTCCCTTGGAATATCCTTTCTTGCCCTTTGAATATCTCAACAGAAGAGAGCAAAATAAACCAAAGGCATTTTAGGCCGCAGGTTCTGACCCTGAGGACACACAGGGGAGCAGGAATTCCTCTTTTCTTCACCTCAAAAGCGTCTTAGAGATCCCATAACAAGCTAAAACAATGGATAAAAGAAATAGTTAAAATTCCAGGGTATGGATAGGGAGAGAATACCGGGATTGCTTTTTTGCCTAGATGTGTTATCCATGTTAAATCTCCATTTTTTTTCTATCCATGCCTGTAACCTGTAGATTTCTTTTGATGTTTCCTTTTCCTTGGGATAGCAAGGGAATCTTCAGAGTGGCAAGTTCTGGAATTCCAGAGATTCCACCTTGGGCACCCAGGACAGCTTTCAGGGCAACATTTGGCTCATCCCTCCTTTGGCTGTTGCACGACTTGTGCATGAAACTCAACTGCTTTGGCAGTCACAACCTTTTCTTCCCTAAAATATGATTTATGGATCCCAGAGTAGGGAGAAAAAGATGCTTGGCAGGAGGAAAAATCTCTGAAACCTCCTTGCAGTGACAACAACCCAGCCTCCAGCTGCTGGAACATCTGGCCCCCCAAAGAGCTGCGTGTCCTGCTATGACAAATATTACAGGAATGCCAAGCACAGAGGTAATTTCCTTCAAAATATTCCCGGTTTTCGTGTTGGCTTCCCGAATGTTTTACTCGAAAATATCTTGCTTTCCTATTAGGTTCCTCTGGCAGCAGTCAGAGAATTCCCTACCCTTTGGGATTTTTTCCTGTGTAACAGAAGATTATTTCAATTACTTTGGTGTTTGTGAGCATTTTGAAGACTGTTGGTCCTGCGTGTGCCTTCCTGAGTAAAGGCTCCTACAGGGGCTGGGAGTGGGGAGTGCGCCTGGATCATTCCCATCCCATGGAGGAGATCCGTGTGTGTGGCCTTCACTCCCTCCCACGCACACACAAACGTATTCTATCAAGCTATTAACTGCTATTGGCCGAAGAAAAATGGCAATAAATCCGTTTCTCCAGTTATTTGTTTCAAAATCTGGCTTTGGGAACCCCTCTTATTCAACACCTTTTCCCATGAGACAGCCTGTCAAAATGAATCCGAGTTTCCTTTGGCACCTGGGAGGTTTTGGACACCATCGGAGGACAAAAAGAGCAATTCCCACTCACCTTATTTCTTCCTACCTGTGTTCCTCAGAGGATTCCTGGCACTGGGGGGTACTGGGAGTGGGCTGGGCAGTGATCAGTATCAGGGATGTAGTGACATACAAATTCAAAGCGGTATGAATATGAATATAAATACGAATAGAAATGAATATATAAAATATAATATATAAATATAAAATAATTTAAATATATATCAATACATTATCTATTATTATATATAAATATACATAAAATATTGATATGAATATAAATATGAGTATAAATGAATATATTAAATATAAAATATAAATATAAACATAATATAAATATATATTAATACATTATATAGTCTTNACAAATTCCTGAGGCAGCCTGTGGCAAACCAAGGTGAGGGGCAGGAGTTCCAAAGGGCCTGAGCCAGACGAGGGTGTAAAAGAGCATGGAAGTGAAGAAATGCAGGAAATAAAGGAAAATTGCAGTGGCTACACCAGATTTCCAGGCTTAGGTGTCTGTAGGACACCCAGTGAAAGCTCCCCTAAAACAGCACAGGGGCAGCTGTGCCGGCAGAATTGGGAATCTGCAACAGTCTGGAAATTCCTGCCGGCAAAAACGGCCGGGTTCTAAAAGCTGCTTTATGTGCCAGCCATAATTGGGAACATTGAAGCTGCCATCTGTTGGGAAGAGGGAAAAAAACCCTCAGCAGCTCAATCCCAATCCTGCCGTTTTCCATGCCCCGTTAGCAGATTCGGGCTCGTGGTCAAGGGTGACCCTGCGAGGGAGGTGGAAAACATCTCAAATTAACAATTGCATTTCATGCTCAGCAGCAAATCTGGATTTAGCTCAGGCTGATAATGCTAAAAACTGGGATCATCGATGATTATGCAACAGCTTCAGGAATTACAGTCACTGATGATTTTTATGCTCATCCCAAACATGCCACTGGTGATTTTTGGTGACAGTGTCAGGGTGCTGCTGTCACACGGGGTGGGGTTTGCCAGCCTCCCTGGGTGTCCACACGGAGCCAGAGATGAATGAATTTATGCTTTAAAGGCATCATTTTTGGGCTTTCTTACAAAGAAGTGAAAAAGAACGGGTGGATCACTGAGAGAACAGAATGGTTTGGGTTGGAAGGGACCTTAAAGCTCAACCAGTGCCACCCCTGCCATGGGCAGGGACACCGTCCACTGTCCCAGGCTGCTCCAAGCCCCAGTGTCCAGCCTGGCCTTGGGCACTGCCAGGGATCCAGAGGCAGCCACAGCTGCTCTGGGCACCCTGTGCCAGGGCCTGCCCACTCTCTGAGTAAAAATATCCTCAGTGCTTTTGTGCTGGGATTAGGGAGCACCCCAGGATTTGTGCCTCCTCCTGTGTGGGAGGGGATGGGAAAGGAGTGGGAGGCAGCGGCAGTGATGCCAACCCAACTCTCTGTGTGAGGGCACACCTACACTCAATCACGGGAGGCTGGAATTTGGCCTGGTGATTCCTGAGATCATCCATATTTATCAGCCCTCAATCACAGCGGGATTTAGGAGACATCTGTATTTCTTGCACAGAACAAAAGGCAGATATGCTGCTGGAATATTAAGATTAAGTGCAGCTCTTTTTCTTCTTTGACAGTCATAATGCAACTCTTGAGATGTCATAGATCTCTTCCTAATGAAGTGTCAAAAATATTTACCTTCAGGACAAATTACAGGAATCGCAAACATCCTTCCTCCGTGTTAGAGAAGTTTGGGACGTTCCTGGGAGCAGCTCACAAGCTCTCCCTGCTGGTCCTGCCAAGCCGAGTGTCCTTAGGTTCGATCCAAAGAGCAGAGAAAGGGGGGAATGCAAACAACAGAGGTCAAATATTTGCAGCTGGAGTCTGATCATTTTTCCAGGCTGTTTGGCACCTGTTTGCTCATCTCTGGGTGGATGTGGAGACAGCCTGAGCTGTGATGGTGCTGAGGTTGCCGATGGCTCTGGGGTGGCACTGAGCTCTCAGAACTGGTGACAATTAACTCAGAGCCTGTCCACCAGCTCGAGGCACCTGAACTCTGCAGGATTTTACAAGCTGTGAGCTTCAAATGTCGAAAGGCCTCTCTCACTGGAGTTTAATGCCCTAAACTCAGCTGCAAGACTTAAACATCTCATTAGTGCTGAGCTCCAGTGCCCTGAGCTTTGTGCAGAAGGGCTGACTTCGTTTAATGCCTGTGCCTGCAGCATCAATACCTTAATTTGGATCCAAATTTTGTTTGTTTTTAGTCACACACATCTCCAGGCATGAAATGCTGAAGGTGAAATTGATTTCTGGTGTCATTGAAAGCAGCGGCTATTAAAAGCCGTAGCTTTTATTGAGAGAGAATTTGCTAATATTAAAAATATCATGGGCTTCTGACCCAGCTGAACCAACCTCATATATCCATTTTAAATAAGAAATTGGCTTTTTATTGGAAGGGCGTCATGCTCCTCTTCAGGGCACCTCCAGGGACCCTTTGGACTTCACTGGGCACTCACTGGGAAACTTGGCTCGCTCAGGGATGACCCCAAAGGAGCTGGATCAGAGATTGCTCCTGTGGCTGCTGCTGGGTCCCTCACGTGCCGTGTGGGGTTGCAGGAATTGTGTTCTTCTTTCCACCCCAGTTCCACTACAAACATGCAAAGCTGAGTGTGGATAAACCAGAGGGTTTGGCCAGGCAGGGCTGTTCTGGACTGGTCACGGCTTTATCCTGAGCTGTGTTGTGTGAGCTGAACTTACCCTGGAATCCCAAGATGGTTTGGGTTGGAAGGGACCCCAAAGCCCCCCCAGTGCCCCCCTCTGCCATGGGCAGGGACACCTTCCACTGTCCCAGGCTGCTCCAGCCTGGCCTTGGACACTGCCAGGGATCCAGGGGCAGCCACAGCTGCTCTGGGCACCCTGTGCCGGGGCCTGCCCACCCTCCCAGGGAACAGTTCCTTCCCAATATCCCATCCAGCCCTGCCCTCTGGCAGTGGGAAGCCATTCCCCCTTGTCCTGGCACTCCAGGCACAGCTGAGGTGCTGCTTTAGTTTTTGTTGTTGTTTCTCACCATCCAAACATCAACCTGGTGTTTCTCTCCAGCCACTTCCTTGCGTTCAAGATATTAGGAAAAGTTGGATATTGGGATTGGATATTAGGAAATTTCTTTTCATGAAAGAGTGACTGAGTGTTGGAAGGGGCTGCCCAGGGAATGGTGGAGCCTCCAGCCCTGGAAGTGTTCAAAGGAATGAGTGGATGTGGCACTGCACAGTGTGGTTTAATGGGCAAGGTGATGATCAAAGGTTGGATTGGGTGATCTTGGAGGTGTTTTCCAACCTTAAAAATTCCATGATTCTGTGACCTAACATGTTTTCACACTCGTTTTTTCCTTCAGCAATTTACTTATGTGGAAAGCCAACCATTTTCCTGACTCTCCACCTGTCAAGCTCCCATCTGCTGGCTCTGGGATGTTGTGGGGTTGTATTTCCCTGTGCCAGTTGGAAACCTGGAATGCTCTGGAAAAGCCCACTGATATCTTTACTTTTTTGACTGACAAAACAGAATAAATTTCTGAAAGCTTTTTAACCTGCCCATCTTTCCTAAAATCGCTAATAAAGGGGTTTGAGCTCACCCAGGAGGCAGCAATCTCGATTTTAAAAGCCTGAAGAAAACCTACGGAGCTGGAGAACAAAAACAACTTAACACATTTTATATTTATGCTTTTAGTAGCCAAGCCAGATGAAGCTTTGTGAATTTAGAAGAAAGCAAAATATTGAGAAAGGGTGGGAATTTAACCAGTTGTGTGTCGGTGACGAGTGACAGCCGGTGTCATTCCAGGAACGCATTTTTTGGGCAGCTCTGGATGAAACCTGTTTGCTCTTTCCAGCTCGACCAGCCTGGATATTATCCTTTAAGTACTGGATGGTTCCATCTGGGAATCTGGGCTCATGGGAGTTGGAGTAGCATGTAGCGTACACAGGTTTGAGTACCTGGATCCTTCATGTGGTGCTGGTACTCCCTGAAAAATTGTCTGAAAATGAAAAAAACCAGAAGGGACAATTTCCACCATATAGAACTTGTTCAGTGCTGGTGAGGAAACAATTAATGATGATTAATGGCCCCCTGTTGAAGGCTTAATGACCTTGCACAGATAATTCTCTTTTAGCAGCTGTGGTGTCTCATAAACAGCTTTGCTCTCTGCTCCCTGTGACCGGGGTCAGGAACCCAGGGAGCGGCTGGAGCTGGGTCAGGTTGGGAATTAGGGAAAGGTTTTTCCCCCAGAGGGTGCTGGGCACTGCCCAGGCTCCCCAGGGAATGGGCACGGCCCCGAGGCTGCCAGAGCTCCAGGAGCGTTTGGACAGCGCTGCCAGGGATGCCCAGGGTGGGGTTGTTGGGGTGTCTGTGCAGGGCCAGGAGCTGCACTGGATGATCCCTGTGGGTTCCTTCCAGCTCAGGATATTCCATGATTCTATGAACTCTTCATGCTGACACAAACCCCTATTGCTTTTCATCCTTAAATCGTATCACAGTATGGATTTTCCATGGATTTTCCATGCACCTTTTTGAAGTAAAGGCTGGGTTTTATTCCAGCATTAGCTTAAGCCACAGCCTCAGGAACTGTGACAATATTTCCATACAAACCTGCGGGTAGATCCTGAAGTGTCCCAGATGCTGAGGCCATGCCCAAGACTAATGAGTGCTCAGGCATTAATTAGCTCCCACCTCGCTGATCCCTGGAAGGAGCATGGGGAAGCTCTGTAGGAGTCCTTGGAAACAGTTCCCTGTGGATACAGGTTGAACAGGAGCATAAGGAGTGGGGCTGGAGAGGCCAGGATGGAGCTACACGGGGTTGTCAGGAGCAGGGAAGGTGGAATAACAATTCCTGGGGCTGCCTGGTTGATGCCAGCTCTGCATCCTGACCCAGTTCAGCAACAGGACAGTGCCAGGGCAGCTCGGTGTCCTGCACAGCAGGTCCCTGTGCACCACTGCAGGAATGCCACTCAATCCTTCCTTACTTTAACAAAAAATTATTTGATTGCTCCAAAAATACCTGTGCTCCATCGGAATATCTCTAAGATGAAGGACGTTCTTGTGTAAGTCTGTGCACGAGTTGCTGAGATGATTTTTTCTTTGATATTCCCTTTTCAACGAGAATTTGGCAGTGGAGGTTTCTCAGAATTAAGCAGTTCTTAGGTATTGTTGCAGACTTGAAAGTCAACTTATATTTTTCTACTTTTGAAATTTTTTTTTCTTTCTTTCGTAGCAGTTTAGTGCCAACAGAGGAGGAAGAAATTGCTGGAAAAGCAAAACTGAGCGCAGCAAAGCTAAATGAAGCATTTAAAGTAGCAGCCATATCTGTGCTCTGGGATCTCACGTTTTAAATGTCAGAGTGGCAGAAATTTGCTGGGCCAAGATGTAACTTTATTTAAAGGACAAGGTTAATGACTCCTTCCATGCATATTTACCTGGTTTGTTTCTGCTTTTTTTGTTATCCCCATTAGGCCGATGACAAGGACACTGGGAATTACAGTGCCATGCAATACAGGCTCATCATTCCCCCCATCAAGGATGGCAAGGAAGGCTTTGTGATTGAGGCTTACACGGGGCTCATCAAAACTGCCATGCTCTTCAAAAACATGAGGAGATCCTATTTCAAGTTCCAGGTCATTGCCACTGACGATTACGGCAAAGGGCTGAGCAGCAAAGCAGAAGTGCTCGTAAGTATCAGCCAGGGATTATTACTATGGAATAATTCCTGAGGAAATTCAAACACTGCAGAAAGTTGAATTCCAGGCAGGCCTAGAGAAAAGCCCTAAAGTGCTTGTGCTTAATTTTTTGAAGGCACTGGAATAAAGCTTTTGGTTTCTTAAACCAAAAGATATTGTGACTTGTTGGAGTGAGTCCAGAGGAGGCACCAGGATGAGCAGAGGGATGGAGCAGCTCTGCTGGGAGGAAAGGCTGGGAGAGCTGGGATTGTTCAGCCTGGAAAAGAGAAGCTTTGGAGTGACCTCCTTGTGGCCTTCCAGGACCTGAAGAAGCTACAAGAAACATGGAGAGAGACTTTGGACAAGGGCCTGGAGTGCCAGGACAAGGGGGAATGGCTTCCCACTGCCAGAGGGCAGGGATGGATGGGATATTGGGAAGGAATTGTTCCCTGGGAGGGTGGGCAGGCCCTGGCACAGGGTGCCCAGAGCAGCTGTGGCTGCCCCTGGATCACTGGCAGTGCCCNTGCTGGCCATGTCCTTGTTGTCTTAGTTGCTTATGTTAAGGAATGATTTTGGACTGAGAATGAACTTTTCAGTCCCTGGGAAAGTAACATTTCAGAACTGGCACCACCTTTAGGCCTCAGGCTCGTGGTTTTGTGCTGTTCAAAGAACATTGACTTAGTCCAGCCACAGGAACCATCCAAGCTAAATTTCCTTGAAGCCTATAAACTTGATGGATTGGCTCAATATTAGCATAATGTGGAAGGGATGGAGTGCATTATCCACTTCACGAGAACACTGTCAAAGGACACGGATGAGAGCCAGAATCCTTGGTGTGGGGGTTCTGCAGCAGTTCACCAAATAAACATAAAGGATGACGCCCTCATGCTTGACCTCCCAAAATGATGGGGAATTCTCAGGCAATTTAGGCACTAATGGCATATTAAAATATAGCCAGAAGGAATTGACATTAACATTAGAAAGTGACGGATGTCTCATTAATTTATAGAGGTTTCTTTAGGATGTCTGGCTGAGTGATGAGCAGTGCACCCAGTGGCTTTGAGCAGGGCCTGGAAGCTTGGAGGAGCTGGATAAACAATTCCAGAGCAACCCCATCGTGCCTAGAAGACTGGCACGTGGACCTGCTGGAATGAGTCCAGAGGAGGCTCCAGGATGAGCAGAGGGATGGAGCAGCTCTGCTGGGAGGAAAGGCTGGGAGAGCTGGGATTGTTCAGCCTGGAGAGGAAAACCTTTGGGGTGACCTCACTGTGGCCTTCCAGTGCCTGAAGGAGCTACAGGAAACACAGAGAGACAATTTCCAAGGGATGGAGTGCCAGGAAAAGAGGGAATGGCTTCCCATTGCCAGAGGGCAGGGCTGGATGGGATATTGGGCAGGAATTGTTCCCTGGGAGGGTGGGCAGGCCCTGGCACAGGGTGCCCAGAGCAGCTGTGGCTGCCCCTGAATCCCTGGCAGTGTCCAAGGCCAGGCTGGACACTGGGGCTTGGAGCAGCCTGGGACAGTGGAAGGTGTCCCTGCAGGAGGTTGGAACAGGATGGGCTTTAAGGTCCCTTCCACTCAAGCCATTCTGGGATTCTCTGATTTTATTCACCAAGCATGATCCATACACCAAGATCCTTTCCCATGATTTTAATGGGATTTTCCTGCTGTGGGGTCAGGGGCTCAGGCTCTCTGGTGTTTTTTCTTTCAAAACCAGCTCAAAAAGTGCATAAATAAAAGGGAAATTATTTAATTACTCCCATGCAAAAGAATAAGATGTGGAGGAAGAAGATGGGACTGCACTGGGAGCAGGTCTCGGGAGAAGAGGCAGGACACCACCAGAGGGACAAGACTGGGAAGAAGCTGAGCAGAGCAAGGTATCCTCCAGGACTGAGACCAGGATGCTTCCTCAGAGCCTTGCACAGCTCTGGGAGCAGCAGGACCTGCCAAGTCCCCTGGTCAAAGGTCTTCATGCTGGCAGGGACAATCCATGGGAAGGACACCAGGATGGCTCGAATCAGACACATGTGCGTTGACACTTTGCTTCCATGTGATGGAATTTTCCTTCTCAGCGTCTGTGAGAGGAAAGAGATTAAAAAATTACGTTTTTAGATTGAGTTTGCTGCAAGGAAGCACCTAGAGGTACTGAGGAAGCGTCGATAGTGGATATTCACTATCATTATTCGAGATCGTGGATATCACCTTTATGATGTCATGGATATCATCTTTAATCAAATGTTTATTGGGGTTTGAAGGGGTTTCAAGGCCCCTCCTCATTCAGGTCCCAGCTCCTCCCAGGAATCCAGTGGTGCCATATCATGATCAAGACTCTCTGTAGGCTTTACCTTGCTGGATTTAAAACTTGGGAACTGCCTAATGAGTGAAGCTTGGGATCAAAGGGATATCACTCGTGGGCTAGAGGTTACCAACAATTTTCTGCCTTGCCTGCCTTTACAAATGGGGATAACAAGCAAGTTAATGTTACCATGGAAACCTCAAATGTCTCTTGATTTTTGTCCAACACCCTCAGTTTCCTATAGCTTGTCATGAATGTGTGTTTATCCCTGGTTTTGTACAAGAACAAGTGATGATAATTGTGATTTTTTCAATATTAAAAGAATTGCTGCCTTTGTTTTTGGTGTTGCCTTTATGCTGTTCTCAGTTCCTGGGTGCACAGTGGTTGCTTGAATTGGCTAATGTAATTAATTCTATTAAATTAATCATTGCTTTCCAGTTCCGTTGCACAATTTTAGTCTAAAATTTATTTGGAGCTCATTATAATTCCGTGTTTCTTACACAGAAGCCTGTACGTGCTGATCAGGGCATCTGATGACATTTCAAGAACATTTAAATATTTAAAGTTGAATTAAGCTTCAAAGCTGGTGAATCGGTGTTTGATGTGGAAGCACATCCAGGCTTTTCTGCTGCTGTGCTTCCAGGGCTCCTCTTTGGAAAATCAGGGCTTGTTTACTTCTTTTACAATCAACTAACCCCTGATTTTTAAATTTACCAGCTTTAACATTGGCCTAGTTTTCCAAATTTTCCTCCAGAATCCTCTACGGGATTGGAGTGACGTTGGCTTTGCAGTAAAAAATACCAGTTGCCAGAGATTTGGTCTGAGGCCACTCCACACCTCGGTGGAAAACTGGAATTTAATTTTATTCCAACAAAGCACACAAGTATCGAGTGGATTAGAAGCAATTTTTCCTGTTTTTTTTTTTTTTAAGGAAAAAGCTCAATGGTAAAGTGTGCAGTTTTATGATAGAGGGAGAAGCTAAAACAATTGGAGATGAAAATAAAACCTCTCACTGATCACTTCAATGTAAATGAACAATTTCCATCCTGATTTTCTAACAAAGTAGCATTGATTTCGTGGAATTAATCCTGTATTTCCATTTCCCTTGGTGCACATTGCATGGCTCCAAGGGAGGATTTTCCTGGCATCCAAACCACCCAAATGCTCAGAAGTAAATTTGAATGCAGCCCGTGGGAGATCTGGGATTCTCTAAGTCAAGTCTAAACTGAGAACAGCTTTTGCTATCCCCACCTTAAAATCCGTAATTCTGATGCAGACCTGGAATTACAGTTCCTGTTAAATCTTTGCCTGATGTTTATGGGCTTTGGCTGCAAGATTTCCCAGCTCTCCCATTTGGAATTAAAAGGAGAAATCTGGATATCAGGGCATGGTGTGGAGGCAGGAAAGAAATTTTTCCATTGCTGTTGGATGGGGAGGGGGCTGTGCCTGGCAGAGCCAATTGAATTTCCCTCTTTTCTTTCCAGGTCTCTGTGGTCAATCAGTTGGACATGCAAGTGATCGTCTCCAATGTTCCTCCCACCCTTGTGGAGCAAAACAAAGACCAACTCATTGGGTAATCAATTTATTTCCTCTACAAATTACATCCAATTCCCTGGCTTTGGGATTAGATCGATCAAGGAGTGAGGGAGGTTTTTTATCTGGTCGATAAGAGCCCCCAGACACCACATCAGCAGCAGCTTCCAGGGGTCAAGTTTGCACTTCTGGCTTCTTTTTGTAACACAGAGACCATTTTCTCTATTTGCTGTCATGGAATTAGACAACATGCGATAGAAAATGCTGTAAGAAATAGTTTATAGCCAATGTTTGTCCTTTTTTTGGTCACTTGCATCAGTGATGAGTGGCACCTCTCAGATTCCCACAGGTCTGGTCCATCCTGCCTGTTGTTCTCCATGGAATTTGAAATACCTTGGGTCTGACATTACAACCACTCGCTGGAAAAGTCTCTGAGTGCCTCACGTCTTCACTGGGCTAGGAAAAATTCTTGATGGATTTGCTCCTGGAGATTTGGGGCGTGTTCCCCTTTTCTCCCTCTGTTTTGGGCCAGGTGTGAGTTGGCTCCAAGAGATTCAAACGTCAGAACCACTAATGAAGTTGTTCAGGCTATGGGCTGAGCTCACAGGGACTGCACTTCCTGGAACCAGGAATAACTTCGTGAAAGGAGGGATTGCCTGGAACCAGGAGAACCTGAAAGGTTCTGCTGAGGTGGGGTTAAGCTCTTTTGTCAGGTCACAAGTGACAGGAGGAGAGAAAACACCCTCAGGCTGCACCGTGAGAGGTTTAGATTGGATTTTAGGGAGAATTTCTTCATGGAAAGCGTGGTTTCAGCATTTGAAGGGGCTGTCCAGGCAAGCGTTGAGTCCTCATCCCTGGAAGTGTTCAATCCCACGTGGAAGTGGCACATGAGGACATGGGTTAGTGGTGAACAGGGTGGTGGTGGTTGATGGTTGGTGACCTTGGAGGTCACTTCCAACCCAAACCATTCTGTGATCTGTATTTCAGTGAACAAAGCTTTGGAATGAGTTTTTAAAAGTTTAAAAACCCCAAAATATTACCAGGTTTTGAGTTCTCCAAATCAGCTTGGGAAGTCTTTACCTTCACAAACACCATGAGCAGATCAGTGTAGCTGGAGAATTTCTCTTCTAAGAATAAGTTTTTAAGGACAACCTTTGCCAGAAGAATTACACAAACTTATTTTAAAATTGGCCCATTCGTTCCTGAAAATAATCTGCAGAGAACAAATACCTCAAAAATAATTTTGCAGCTGTGTACAAAGGTCTGTTTCACAGAGAAATCTATTTACTTCACTGCTCTCTTCAAATTTCTCATGTTTTCTTCCTAAATTTAAAAGGTCGCCCTCTCCCTGTTTTTATACAGGTTTAATAATTTCTGCAGCCCATAAAAACAAAACAAGAATTTGTGATTTTTCATGTGCAACCACAGGCAAAGGGAAACCAAATTATTTGGAGTCTCAGACTGAAGTAGTTTTGCCACTTCAAATAATGCACTAATTTATAAAAATTGAATGTGTAATTAATTAAGAGATAAAAAGACTTTATTATCAACGCTGTCTAGTGGGAGGTGTCCCTGCCTATGGAAGGGAAGTTGGAACAGGATGATCTTTAAGATCCCTTCCCAACACAAACCATTCTGTGAGCTGTGAACTAAATTAGTCACTACACAGGTTACTCAGCTCTTTCTCCTCTCATTTTAGCAAATATTAATCCTTGAAAATAGGACATTTAGCCACCAGTTGGTGATGGGGAATGTTAGGGAAGGGGGCACATGGGTCATTTGTGGAATTACAGTGATTTTTCACAATAAAATAAACAGTGGTTTAAACAACTCTGGAGGAGAAGTTATACCAGGGTCTGTAATTTTCATGAGGAGTTATGAGGTATTAAGAATTCTATAATTCAGTTTTTCCACACTCAGCACAGCCAGAGATGGGTGGGAGTTAATGGTCCACATAAAGGAAGCAAAGCAGGGAAGAGAAGATTTAAGGCATCACTATTTGGCTTGGGAGTTTTTGGAGGGATACAATGGACTTGTCTTCCCTGACACTTCCAATAGGATCTTTTGCAGTCATTCAATGTTTTCCTCCAGCTGCTTTAATTTCATCAAGCTTTTCACATTCTCTGGTCTGCACATCAATGTCACGTTTGCCATTTCTCCTGCCTACTCGAATTATGGCTGTGCAGAGAGACTCATTTCTGTCTGCTGCAGTGGGGACAGAGAACATAGGCTGAGGCTTGGTGGAAAATTCAGTGTGTGCTCCTCTCCTTGGTGGAGACAGACAACAGAGGGTTCTTGAAATAAGGAAGTTTTGGGGAGTGCTTGTTTGCTGGGCGAGGAACAGCATTTCATGGAATGATAGCATATCCTCAGCTGGAAGCGCCCCAGAGGCATCGAGTACCACTCCCGAAATTCAACTGCAACGAAACAGTCAAAGTGGTTCTCAGAGCTTTTAATTCTTTGGTTTTCACGTGATGGCAACTTAAAGCCCTGCCTAAAGTCAGATAAGCCACACTGCCAAGAGAGACCTGAGCTTCTCCAATCCTGCAGGGAAGAGAACTGTCTTGGGAAGTGAATTCCTCTGTACACTCCTGTACGGATGAGATGTCACATCAGTTCCTCTGAACTGCAGTAGTGGAGTGGCTTAAGATGAGAGTTTGGATCAAATACGGAGAGTCACAGGACGGCTCAGGCTGCAGGGAGCACAGCGGGCACCTGGTGGCAGCTCCCTGCTCCAGCAGGGCCATCCCAGAGCACAGGGCACAGCACTGTGTGCACACAGCTCTGGAACAGCCCCAGGGAGGAGACCCCACAGCCTCTCTGGACAATCTGTTCAGGGCTGGGCACTGCCCAGGGCAGAAGTTGTGCCTCCTGTGCGGGGGGAATTGCTGCCATCGGGCCCTGCCCGTCGCTCTGGTGCCATCGCTGGGCCCCCGCAGCAGAGCCCGGGCCCTGCTCGGAGCCCTCCCTGCAGCCAGGGACACCCAGGGCTGAGGGCCCCTCTCAGCTGGGGCTCCTCTCGAGGCTGCACAGCCCCAGCTCCCTCAGCCTTTCCTGGGCACGGAGATGCTCCAGGCCCTTCCTCGGCCCCGCAGCCTCCGCTGGCCCCGCTCCAGCAGCTCCCTGGCCCTGCTGTGCTGAGGAGCCAGAGCTGGACACGGCACTCCAGAGGTGCCTCCAGGGCTGGCCAGAGGGGCAGGATCCCTCCCTGCCCTGCTGGGAATGCTCTTCCTGCTGCCCCTGGGATATCAGGACCCCCAGGTCCTCCCTGTGCAGCCTCCTGGGGTCTTTCCCCTCACTTCAGCCATGCTTTTCTCACTCAGTTTCATGCTCTTAAAAGAATGAGGCAGTTCCCCAGGTAAGGAAAATCCATGCTGAACCCTCTAACACAATGCAGAAGTGGCCAGGCAGGCTTTTCCCTGAAAATCTAAATGTGGAATCAAGTGCTGATCCTTGGAGATATTGCTGATGGAGTTTTTTGGAATATGAACGTTGAACCTTCCGACTTAATGGTTTGCATATGTAAAGCTGGCTGCCATCATTCCTCAAAGGAACTCTACTCAGTGCACAGAAACTGTGCTGCACTTAAAAGAGATGTTATCAAATACTGCAGCGGTAAATACTGCTGTAAATTATAGATCATAATACACCCCACATGTACATTGTGCATCATATATGATTTTATGTCTAATCAGAGTATATGAGACAATAAATTTTATATCTGGGAGCTGGAACACACAGTCCTGCCCTCAGGGAAGTGTTTCAGAATGTGGATTATTTCCCTGCAGTTGTTTTTTTTTCTTCTCCTGGGTCCCTGAATTGGTAAAAAAATGAGCACATCTCAACTGCAGGGTATAAATCACTCAGTCGCGTTACTTTTCCCACAGGAGAAGTCACATTCTGGTGCTCACTTTTTGATTTTTGCCACGTAATTACTGAATTAAGTCTAATTACAGCTGACTGGGTCGTTTGCCTGTTGGGGTGGTGGCAGTGACCTTTCCCTTGAGCCCTCTCCACAGGTGGCACTCGGTTTCCTGCCCTTTCTGAAATGTACCAGAGTCACAGGTCCAGCTGTAGCTGCCTTGTCCTTTACCCTTTACCTCCCTGACAGGAACATTTTGGGGTCAGCTGCCTTGTCCTTTACCCTTTACCTCCCTGACAGGAACATTTTGGGGTCAGCTGCCTTGTCCTTTACCCTTTACACGTTACCCTTTACGCTTTGCTCTTTACGCTTTACCTCTCTTACAGGAACATTCTGGGGTCGCTTTGCTCCTGTCCCTCCACTCCATCTCCCCTCCCCTTTTTTCTCTACCACTCCTTCACACTGTAACATTTCATTCCAAATTAAGTTGCAGACTTGGAAAAGGAATAGATTAGGTAATAACAGACTTGATTGGATTAGATTAAATAGATCCAGTCTGATGAAATAAATAGATTAGAGGGACATGTGCCACTGTTGTCCTGTTCCATGTCCAGCCAGACTGGCTTTGCTGGGAGAGTGTCCCGTGGCTTGGTGCAGTGTTCACAGAGCCTGTTCCGCCCTCGGCCTCCCTCCTGAGCAATCGGGGTGATTAATAACTGCAGGCCACCTTTATTAAGGTGGGTAATAGACACCCAAGCTTCTACAACTCCAGCTTTTCCCCTTGCTACTCCCCCTGGCAGCCGGGAGCCCTGGTTCAGCGAGCTCCTGCTCTCTGTGACTCCTGGGGTTGCTGAGGTGATGGATCTCTCCAAAGCTCTCTAATGCCGTGCACGGCTTGTGGGATGAAGCTGTAAACTCCCGCTTTCCCCAGGAATTGCTGACTGTCGCAGGAAAAGCCCTTTTGTGCTGAGATCTGGAGATTGTCCTCGGGGTCGGAGGGGAGATGTCTCTGGGTATTACTCTTTGGATGAGCACAGTGTTCTTTCTGTGACTGGGACAAATGAGGCTGAAATAAAAAGTTGGAGTGTGTGTAGGGGTTTTGGAGGGCAGGATTTTACAGAGTGAGCACAAAGAGAAAGAAAGCAACTTCAGCAGGGTGTAAGAAAGCAAATTTCCTCTCTGGTGTGCAAACCAATCTGCTTGTGGTGGTGCTGGGGTGACAGTGGGACGTGAATCTTAAAGGCCTTTCCCAGCCTTAATGGTTCCTGATTCTCTGCTTTTATAGGATTAGGGTAAGCAAGTATAAAGGCATTGGCTCTGGGCTGTTTTCTGGATATTGGGGATGTTATTTTATGCAGAAGGAATTGGCTCAGTGCTGCTCCTTCCTGCTGGACACGTGTGTGATAGAAAAATAACCCTTGTGAAAGGCTGTTTTTTAAAAAAAAGGGATGGGTTTAGGCTTGGAATAAACCCCAGGCACCACAGGAAGAGCAGGCCCTTCCCTGAGCTCTATTTATGTTGTACTAAGGAATCTGGGAGCTGGGGCTCCAGTGTATCCCCCCCAAATCTATCACTGACTGCACCAGAGGGGCTGGAATTGGTCCTTGTCTCTTTGGGAAAGTCCAGTTGAAAATCCAGCTGTTTCATGGTCAATTATGAATCACACAGGCAGAATTTGGCTGAAGTGGAGCAGAATTGAGGAGTTCATTAAAGCACTTGAAAAGTCTGTACTGATGCTGATGGGAGGAGCTGGATGCTCTCAGCTCCACATGGTTGCCAAATTTGTATTTCCAAATACCTAGAACACAGATTTATCATTATTGTTGTACCAGGTTATTTTTGGGAACTAGAATTTTGCCCAAAAATTATGCAGGATATCGAGTCTTCAACACTGCTCACTCCAAGTCTTTGGTGATTTGATTCCTGAAGAAAAGAATGTTTGGGGGATTTTTTTTGTTTTCCATTTCTGGAAGTATTTTGCGTGCTCCAAAAAGGTAACAGCCTGTTAAATTACTAAAGAGCTTCCTGCTGTGATGCCAGGGTGAAGCCCTAAATTTAATCCTGTGCTCTCCAGGGTTTTGTACCCTTGGAGGAGGTACAGCAGCCTCAGGTGTGGATATAAACACACGGACATGGCACTGAGAGCAGGCCGGGAATGCGGTGCCTTATCCCAGATTTTGGGCTTTGGTCTGCTGCTTTCAGGGATGTTCTGGGAAGTCCCAGTTCAGGAATGTTCTGAAAGCCCCTTTCCAGTGCCTAAAGGGGACGTGCAAGAAGGCTGGAGATGGGATTTTCACAAGAGTGGGAAGTGCCCGGACAAGGGGAATTGCTTCCCACTGCCAGAGGGAAGGATATTGGATATTGGGAACAAATCCTTCCCTGGGAGGGTGGGCAGGCCCTGGCACAGGGTGCCCAGAGCAGCTGTGGCTGCCCCTGGATCCCTGGCAGTGCCCAAGGCCAGGCTGGACACTGGGGCTTGGAGCAGCCTGGGACAGTGGAAGGTGTCCCTGCCCATGGCAGGGGTGGCACTGGATGGGCTTTAAGGTCCCTTCCCATCCAAACCATTCTGGGACTCCATGGAGCAGAATTCCCCAGCCAAGGGCCAGCTCAGCAGACCAACACCCCTGCAGTATTTTGTCTTTCCATTTCTTTCACATCTAAAGATGAAAAAAATCACCTCAGGATTTTCAGGGAACTTTGGGCTGCAGGATCCCCTCAATGACAGAGCAAATGCTCTTGCCCAGTGTCACTGCTGGCAGCTGGAGCTGTGCTAACAGAGATGCACTGGGAGGCATTTCCCTCACTACTGAGCAGCTCCAGTGCAGTTGGAGCAGTTGGAAAGGCCCATCACCTGTTCTGCTCCTGCTTCCACCTCTGGCTCTTGGGAGGATGGGAATGACCCTTGTGGCATTAACAAGTGACAGACTCATTTTTATTTGAATTCTGCTGATCAATACAGCAGAGCTGTGGCCGCTGTTGTTACTTAAAAGGAGGAATCTAAAAAGAATTGGTTCTTGTATCACTACAAGCAAGTGGTCGCTTTCAGTGGAGTTCTAAAACACTGCAGTGCTTTCGGCATCACAAGTTCAGCTGAAGGATTTTTCAAACAACTCTACAGGGAACAGCCCTATTTTAAAGTGAATTCTTTAATTGCTGCTTTTCAGTCTTCAGTGTGATTTTTTTCTCTGTTTTAACCTAAACATGCAATTTGTGTGTTTCGAATTGAACACTGCTGCCATTCTGCTGGGCTTTGTGGGGTTTCCTGCAATGCCAGTAAAGCCAGTGGCTGCAATGTACCCATTTCTCAGCAAGTCCTGTCACAGAATTCCGGAAAGGTTTGGGTTGGAAGGGACCTCACAGCTTCTCCAGTGCCACCCCTGCCATGGCAGGGACACCTTCCACTGTCCCAGGCTGCTCCAAGCTCTGTCCCGCCTGGCCTTGGGCACTGCCAGGGATCCAGGGGCAGCCACAGCTGCTCTGGGCACCCTGTGCCAGGGCCTGCCCACCCTCCCAGGGAACAATTCCTTCCCAAGATCCCATCCATCCCTGCCCTCTGGCAGTGAGAAGCCATTCCCCCGTGTCCTGGCACTCCAGGCCCTTGTCCAAACTATTCTGTTTGTTCTTCAGTTTTAAAAATGTTTTAGACAAAGATATTCTCAAAGGCAATGAATTCCAGCAGGATGCCAGGGATTTCTGAGGAAAGGGAATGTTGTTACCAATTCTGACAGAAGTGACCCTACATTATCACCTTCCAACCTTACAGAGCATTTCTGTCTTGGGTGTAATAAGAGTTCTGTACAAGGAAACAGGAAAGGACAAGGGGAAACGGCCTCAGGCTGGGCCAGGGGAGGCTCAGGTTGGACACCAGCAGGAATTTCTGCATGGAAAGGGTGCTCAGGCCTTGGCAGGGGCTGCCCAGGGAGGTTTGGAGTGCCCATGCCTGGAGGTGTCCAAGGAAGGCCTGGAGGTGGCACTCAGTGCTCTGGGCTGGAGACAAGGTGGGGATTGGGCACAGGGTGGATTCTGAGATTCCATGAAAAGTATCTCCTCCTGCAGAAAGAGATGATGATTAAATGCTAATTATGGAGGCAAATCCTTTCCATATTTGTTCTGCCTGACACCTTCTGCCGAACACCCTTCTAGGAATGGTTGTGGTTTCTTTTCAGCCATTTATACTCCCATCATGTTTCATGGGGTTTTATAATAATCTCCATATCCCAGACTGGGCCTGTCAGGTTTTCCCTGGGGGAATTATTGTTGCTGAGGTGTCTGTGACAGGTCCTCACCTTGGCTGCCAGTGCAGAGCATGCCAGGAGCAGAGATAAGCAGAGTTTTCCATATCTGCAAACAACAGGAGAGCTTGTTCAGAGGGCATCACTCCACAAGCACTGTGTCAGCCCATCTGTATCCCTATTTTCTCTGCAATAATTCCATATATTCATTCCTCAGGTATGACCTGGCTCTGACACACTTGGACTTTTCATGATCTTACAAAAAAGCTTTAAAGCTTACAACGAGTTTTAAGGGCACACTGAACTTCCACACAAAGAGAAGAGATGTTCCGTGGATTAATGTGAATCAGGAGTCTTGAAAAACCAGGAGCGGGTGGAAATCTTGTGTCAGGAAAAAAACCACAACAGCAAAAATGTAACCTCAGCAACCCCAGAAGGTTTTGTGTTAAACGAGCGCCTTCTTAAAGTCACCGATGTCCTTTTTTGTGGGAGATGTGTCTTCCTCCACACCGTGGTGCATCCTTGATGGATCAGGCAGCACGTTCCCTCTCATTCCCTTGCTTTTGCCCCCCAGCTCAGCTATTGCTTTTTGATTTTCTGACCATATCAATTAGCCCAGGAAATTCTATATTTTCTTGTTAGTTTATACGGAACATTTATACTTCCAAATGCTCTGGTTTATTTCTCCCTCCTTTTTTGCCCAGAGTTGATGATATTTGCTTTTATGCCTTTGTTTATCAAACTTTCCGTAGGCTTTGAGTAAACCTTTCTTGGCCCCACGCTGGAAACCTCATCAACCTTTAGCAAGACTGGGTGGTGGTGGTGTTGTTTTTGTTATTGTTGTTGTTATCTCTGAATCCTACCAGCCTTTCTTTCCCCTGCTCCTGGAATCCTGCTGCAGTTTATTTGATTTTATTTCCTGTGGTAAGCGTGTCAGCCCAATATTCCAATTTCCTCCTGCCTGTAAAACCTGGTGCCTTTTGGAGCAGCAGGTGTTGCAGCCCCTGAAATGTGTGATATCAGAAGGCCAGATGAAATATCCCACCCAAAATTGTTCAGGTGGTTGTTTCTCTGGGTGAAAATTTATGGAATGCCCCCCGTGGAAGGCTGAAATGGAAGCACTGGAATCATATAACTTAATAAAAGGATGACGGGGGGGGTTGTGTGAAATACAGGTGGTGTTTCCCGTGAGCCATTTAAAACTCAACTGGGGTCATAAATACAAAGAGCTCGACTTAAGGACACATTTTCTGAAGACGTCTCCGAGCACTGCTGAGCTTTTCCCAGGAGTTCAGCATTTCAAAGATTATGTGGAGCAGGGATTCCTTTTTAAAAGTGCTCTGGAGGTCAAAATCCTTCTCATCCTGTGGATTTTGCCTATTAGTACCTCACTTGGGCTGTGGGCAGCGGCACAAATCAATCACTTCAGCTTTCCGGCTCCGTCTTCCCTTTAGGATTTTGGAACGCTACATCCAAGACCAGATTCCGGGGGCGACGGTCGTGGTGGAATCCATCGGAGCACGGAGGTTTGGGGATGGATATTCCGAGGAGGATTACACCAAGTCCGACCTCATGGTCTACGCCATTGACCCGCAAACCAACAGAGCCATCATGAGGAACGAACTTTTTAAGTGAGTATTTCGTTTGTTACTCTCCCTCTGTTTCCATGGATTGTTTGGGAATCTGTTGCTCTCTTAGAAACTGGTTCAGCATAATGAGAATAGAAAAATCCCTTGAAGCAGCTGCTGCATGGATATCCCCTATGGATAACCTGGGAATTTGCCACGCCCTAGTTCAGTCCAGTGCCTTGGGCTAAATTGTCCCAGTGCACATGATTCAGACATTGCTTGAAACAGGTTTTGTCCACCCTGTGGAGGAGCTTCCAGCTGAAATTCCTCCAAGGAATTTCCTTCCTGTGTACCAAGAGTCCTGTGTGATCTCCAGGCTTTGGTGCTGAAGTGTTGACCTTCAGGCTTCCCACAGTTTCTGTTTGGAGCATGAGTCCTTTTTTCTTTTCTTTGGGAACTGAGGGAGAGGAAGAAAGGGAAGGGAAAGGGAAAGAAAGGAAAGGGGAAAGGGAAAGGGGTGGCTTGCAACTTGTGTGAAACACAGACAGTGGGGCATGCAAATCAGGCTCTTCTTCTAAAGAAAAAAACCCTTTTTTTGTTTCTTTTGGACGTGTTTCACCTTGGTGTTGGTTTTTATCTCGGTGAGAACCCCACCAGGCTCTTCCTGTGCTGAGCACGTCCTCAGCAGCCTGACAGGAAAAGGCTGCGAACCACAGCAGGGAAATGGGGTTGGAAGAGGGGGAAAAGAGCTTCTTCTCCCGAGCTCCTGGTAGAGTGCAGAAGAATCACAGCTTAGGAAAGCTCTGCAGATACTCAGTTTAGAGGCTGGGAAAGATCACTGGGATCAGTCTGAGGAAGTTTGGGAAGTCCTCAAAACAATTCTGCTTGGAACATATCTGTCAGTAAAGCAACTGCACCAGAAAATCCAATCAACTACATTGGGTGTTGTTATTGAAGGTTAATTCCCTGTCAAAAATTAAGCCTTTTGTCTAGTATTTTTAATTTGTTCAGGCTCAGTTTTATTATGATTTTGAGTGCTAAATTAAAGCATCCATTGTTGCTTTTGATTTCTGGGTCCCACCAAGGTCTAGGCTCATGATCACATCATCGTCTGTATTTTTATTCCTGAGAAGTTCTGCTCTGGGCTATGTTTTAATTCTTTTAATCACCTAAAATTTTCTCTGAACCCTCTCCAGTCTTCCAGCATCATTTTTCTGAGCTAGGAATATAAGAAAAACAAATATTTTACATAAAAATGTTATATAAAATATAATTAATAGCAATAGCAGCTTTCAGAGGGGTGGCAATAGAACCTCCTTCCTTCTCCTGGCATTTGTCTTTCGGTATCTCCATGGTCATTCAGTCCTTTCAGGTCTCAGTGATGCTCTATGTGTTTCTGGTCACTTGTCCACTATTGGTCATTCCCAGAATGGAGTCACTGTGATCTTTTCCCATCTATATTCAAGATTCTGACACCCTTTTCCTCCTCCCTTTGGAAAGCTCTCAGTAAATCCACTAATATCAGGATATGAAAATCGGCTGTTACCTGAGCATGGAGACAGTTGGCTTTTTGAATTCCAGGAAAAATAAACTTTTCCCTTTGTTGACTCTCTTCATGGCCAGAATAAAGTTGTCCCTCTTCATTTTGGCATCCTTTGAAAATATCGGAATGTCTTTTTAGGGATGTTCAGATGTCCAGTGAAGTACCCAGAGCAGAATAGAGTTAAGATGGGTTAAAAATCAGATTTTCCAACAGGAAGGGGGGGGGAATCATCTGAGAAACAAACTCATTAAAATGCTCCCTGTGCCTGCACACTCAGCATTTTAGGGGCTTTTTTTCTTCTCTTCAAAAGCTTTTAAATATTTAAATCAGCAAAATCCCAGGGAATGCTTCCCTGGCTTTAGGGTAGGGGTGAGTGAGTGTCAGCTCGCCAGAGTAAGGAGACAGAGTTTTGCAGCTGGAGTTCCCAAGTTTTCACTGGAAAGTGGGAAAACCTCAGGAGATTTGGGCCAGGGATGTACCCAAACCTCCAAAGATTTTAACCCCCTAGAAAGATAAAGCTCCCTCCTGGGAGTTTGATTTCAGAGGGATGGCTCAGGGTTCTTCCTGCCACAGTCACAGGACTTCAGCAGTGGTTGTCCCCTCACTGGGAAGCCATGAGTCCCAACCACCCTTCTGCCAGCCAGGAATCTGCTCTGGATCTGACAGAAAAGGGATCAGTGGGAGAAAGGATCGTTTCATAAGCTCGATGTGATGGGAGAAAGCTGAATAAGTCCGAAAGAAACAGAACTTCCTGGTTTAAACATGTAATTACCAATAAGGAAGATAAATTCCCACAGGTGATTTTCCAGGTGTGCAACAATTCCGTGATGCATCCAGGACCAACAGCACAGATTTAGTGCCTTCTGCCAGCTGGGATTTTTACACAGCTCACCAAATGATTGTGTATTGGAAGATACCTGTGGCTTTTCCAGAATGGGCTTTTTTGGGAACACCCTGCTGTGTTCCTGTTTCTGAAAGAGTCGAGGCTCTGATTTAAGGGAATTTCTTGTGGACCTGTCACTGTTTGAAAACAATTATTTGTGAAGGTCGAATGCTGGGGGAATTGAGGATGGAGTGGAGCAGCAGGTGGAGAACTGCAGGGATACAGGCAGGAGTCAGGGATCCAAACCCAAAGCAGCTGGAGCTGGGAGAAGAAGGTGGACACAGCAGCTCATCCCAGCGGCAGCTGAACAGGGTCACATTTGTCACCATGAGAAGCAAACCCCGCTGAACCAAAGCGTGAGGCGCCTGTAATCCTTAACATTAATCCCACAATAATTCCAGGAAAATGTTTGTCTGGAAAACAAAGGCTTGACTTAGAAGTCATGGATGTAGCAGCCACTGCCAGGGGGGAAAACCAATGTGTCTCTCAAGATACGCAGAATTTTCCCTGTCCTGTACTTTGTCAGACTGATACACAACAAGAGATCCGTATTTTTCCTTAAGACTGTTATAATTGATTACCTGAAGCTTTTATTAATCAGGGATCCCATAAAACAGAATCATTGAGGTTGGAAAGAACCTCTGAGCTCATCAGGTCCAACCTTTAACCCAGCACTTCCAAGCCCACCACTAAACCATGTCCTCACATCCACACATTTATGGAAGACCTCCAGGCATGGGGACTCCAAACCTCCCTGGGCAGCCCCTGCCAAGGCCTGAGCACCCCTTCCATGCAGAAATTCCTGCTGGTGTCCAACCTGAGCCTCCCCTGGCCCAGCCTGAGGCCGTTTCCCCTTGTCCTGTCCCTGTTCCCTGGGAGCAGAGCCCGACCCCCCCGGCTGCCCCCTCCTGTCAGGGAGTTGTGCAGAGCCACAAGGGCCCCCCTGAGCCTCCTTTTCTCCAGCCTGAGCCCCTTTCCCAGCTCCCTCAGCCGCTCCTCATCTGATTTTTGCTCCAAATCTGTTTGATTACACCCCAAAAATGAATAATACCTGTACTTCACTATTTCCTCCCTCTCCCACAAATCCCTAAAAGACTCGGAGGCCACTCAGATAATTTCCCAGACGGAAACGTTCAGCCTCCTTTCCTGTCTTTTCTAGGGAAGAGGCTTTGATTTATTGGAGCATAAAAACCAGTTGAATACAGCAAATTTCTCCTGCATAAATTAAGTGGAAAATGTCCCCCGTTAAAAAGAAACTGTGTGAAGCTTCTGCACAATGTGTCAGGTTCCATCACGGAGTAAACGCTCACGGCTGAGTTACGAACCTGTTAAAAAGGGTTTGTCGGGAAAATGCCAGCGGAATTTCAACAGAGAGATGGTTAAAATCACCCAGGGTTTTAATTCCGTCCTGCTGGGAAGGCTTTTGCCAGCTCAAAGGACGTGGGACATGCACCAGTGACATCTAGTGAGCAGCAAAAGAATGTTTATATTCGCTTTATGCCATCATTTAGGCTGGAAAAGGGATTTTTTTCTCAAGTACCAAGGAAATGGTTTGTGGAAGACATCAGGAATGGGAATTATTCTTCCAGACACCTTTGTCAGGGTGGGGGTGAGCAGCCTCTTCACCCTCAGTATCATGGAACCAGCCCAAATTCATTGTTCAGGATGAGCTCTTCTACTTGTGACGAGATCCAGTTCATCCATTGCACACCCAGAGCAGAGTGGATTCTCCCCAAAATTCCAAAAAAAATAAACGGGGACAGGAAATGCTATGAGGATTTATCAGGAAATTAATCTGAGGGGAAGCCGATTGTACAAAATTACCACCCTTGAGGAAATGGTCTTTGAGGAGTGGAATTTCTGTCTTGTGATCAGAGTAAGGAAATCAAAGCTATCTCAGGCTTCCTTTAGACATTCAGAGCTTTACACAAAAATACGGAATTTTTTTGGTTGTTTTTTATTTGAAGTTTTCTGGAGGTTTTTTTCCCCTCATCTTTCTCCAGGAGAACCCCTGTACATAGAAGGATCTGGAATTCTGCTATAGCTCCCAGCTTTTAGGATCCTCCATCCTAACACATCTCCTGCTTTGGTCTTTAGAGCTGGTCAGCTTGTGAGACACTCAATCCTCCCTTCTGGAGCGATCCAAGGATTTTATTTTCCTTTGGAAATTGAAGCCTTGGCAAGTGTATTTTTTGCCCAGCCAGCCGAACAATTTCCCTAAGGAGCTGAGCAAATCCTCTAAAAACCGCCTGATTTTAGGGTAACAGCGATCACAGAATCATTAAGGGTGGAAAAGGCATCTGAGGTCATCGAATCCAACATTCCCCCAGCACCGGCAAGGCCAGCACTGACCCATGTCCCCAAGTGCCACATCCACAGGTTTTTTGAACACTTTCAGGGACGGTGACTCCACCACAGCCCTGGGCAAGACCAAGGTGATCTTTAGGGCAGAGTGGTCCTTGGGGATGTGTCCAGGAAGGGTTGGTTGTTCCTTGGGATCAGAGCAGAGAAGGAAAAGCACAAAGCAAGGCCTTTGCGATACCACCGAGGACTTTGTGCCCCTGGAAATCAGGATAAGCTCAGCCCAGCCCTCCTTTTCAGTGTTAAAACTGCGTCCTGGTGTTAAGTGCGTTGGAATTGTCCCTGGCACTGGGATTGCAGGGAATTGCCACTCTTCCAAAGCCCACTAAGATGACGTATGTGCTTTATTGGGCTATTAACCCCCCGTAATTAAAACTCTCTTCATGAACTTGGCCCTAATAGTGGGGTGTTCTTGTGCCATTGAAGGTTCCTGGATGGCAAACTGCTGGATATCAACAAGGAGTTCCAGCCCTACCTGGGCCAGGGCGGGCGAATCCTGGAGATCCGCACGCCGGATGTGGTGGCCAACGTGAAGAAGCAGGCGCAGGCCATGGGCTACACGGAGGGGGCACTGCTGGCCCTGGCTGTCATCATCATCCTGTGCTGCATGCCAGCCATCCTCATCGTCATGGTCAGCTACAAGCAGTGAGTACCCTCCTTCTCCTCCTCTCCCAGGGGTTGTAACCTTGTAGTAGAGATGCTGCATTTCGTAGCAGAGCCGCTTCAGTGATTATCCGTCATCGCGAGTTAAATTTCTACTTATTATTGCCTATTTCTGTAATATTTTGTATGTATTATCTATATTTCTATTATCTATGTTTCTATTATATAAATTAGTTTCTGCTTTTAATCCCTTCTCACCTCAAGAGTTGCTCAATGCTTGGTGTGATGAACATGAACACAGAAAATCCACCGGAAGTGCGTCCATGGCGCAGGATTTTCTTGCCAAAACACCAGCTCAAAACCCAAGAATTGGCACAAAAGTGAGGATTCAGAGCTGAACTCCATGCCAAAAAGAAAAAAAAATTGAGGAAAAAGGTGCTGTTTCAAGAAATCAAATTAGAGCATTCCAATGTTTTTGCTTAAATCCTAAAATATTCTTTCCTGAGCTTAACTGCAAATGTTTCCTGGAGAGTTGGTTTTCTGCCATTTTAGGGCAGCATTAGAGATATTTTTTATATTTCCTCTTGCCTCTTATACACTGAAGAGGTTGCAGTAACTGGCTGATAAATGAATTCAAATCAACATCTCCAACAAGTTCCTCTCAACTAAAATTTTCAGGTCCGCTCATATTTAAAATCAATGCATTTGGACTTAAAGGCTCCATATCTATTCATATTTATTTATTTATTTATTTGTGTATTCATAGATTTATTCTCTAATTAAAGATTATATTTATAAATTTACATATAAATTATATTCATATTCATAAAATTATAAATCCATTTATTCACGGATTTATTCTTTAATTAATGATTATATTCATATCCCCATTTCTCCAGTTTGGGTCAAGGGAAAAATGCCATTTAAAGAAGTTTGGAAGAGCTTGACCAACTTCTGCACCATTGGAAAGGCAGGTCATTCCCAAACTGCTCTTCCTCTCCCAGAATTCTATGGAAAATTTGCTTCCATGAGCCAGTTGATCCTGCAATTCCTTGGTGCCTGTTATCTGAATTGCAGATTCCTTAAAGAAATGGAGCAGCCCCATTTTTCCTTGGCATCTGTTAGATTACCCAAACATCATCAATCTCTTTTAGGAGCTCTCAGGAATCTGCCTAAATTCATTTCATCCAAAAATCCCATTTCTCCCATCTAGAAATCTGACTTGGAGTGGGATTTATGGCAGCCCATTGTGAACAAATTGTATTTTTATGGAGAGAGCCAAAGAAAATGAAAGGAATTTTAGAGTTAAATTAAAATCCCGAGCCTTATGGTTTCTTTTTGCATTCCAGCCTTTTTCACTCCTTTTCCAAAGGAATCTCAGTGTTTTTCCTAAAATATTTCTTTAGTAAAAAAATCTAAAAATGATTCCTTTGAAATCCAGGACCCAGCACAACCCTGCAAGGTACATATAAATTATTTATTATTTACTAATCACAAAAGAATGGCATCTTCTAAATAAGAACCAAAAATAATACTCCTTCATTATTAAAAATATTTTCTATGCATTTTTGAAACGTGCTAAAATGGGAAAATATAAAGAAAATAACAATTATATTATTTATATTGTTATATATAAAATAATTAAATATCAAGAAACAGGTATAAAAATGCACCCGCATAAGAAAGAACAGGAGAAATATTCATGTTTTCATGTCTTGTTTTCTTTCCCTGTTGTAGTTCGTATTTCTGCTGACTACAGAATTGTTTCCAGGGGATCAAAAGTAGCAGCCAAACGCTGTTCAGCTCTGGGAGTTCTGATTCTTTAAACAAGTCATTAATTCTGGAATTTGATGTGTGGAATAATTAAGTAGCCTGTAGTTTATTGCTCCTGTTAGAGTCACTGTTATGGGCAGTTGTTGGAAGCAGAATTTATATAACCTTCCTTTTTATCTCTTTTTTTTTGCAACCAAACAGATTCAAAGAGTAAGTATTCATTTCCAGCTTTGTTTCTTCCAGCTTCCATAGGAGTACTGACAAATTTTATTCTCAAAATATATTAAATGTAGGGGTTTTTTGTAAATTCCTATACTCCAACTTGCTCCTGAACTGTTGATGTGATGAGTTTAAAAGTGATTTAATTTTATGGCTACTCGGTGTCAGTGGGGTAGATCAGTCACATCACCCTGGTGGTGCTCCTCACATGAGGAGCTTTTCTTTCTAGACAGCAAATAGAAATTTATTCCACAGTGATTTTACTCCATATGAAAAAAAACAAAAAAAGGATTTTTTTCAGGAAAAACCATTCATTGAACAGAAATTTCCCAGCCAACTCCATTAAAAAAAAGGAGTTGTGAGTGGACAAGGGAGAGTGGCATCGAACTGAAAGAGAGTAGGTTTAGATGGGATATTGGGAAGGAATTGTTCCCTGGGAGGGTGGGCAGGCCCTGGCACAGGGTGCCCAGAGCAGCTGTGGCTGCCCCTGGATCCCTGGCAGTGCCCAAGGCCAGGCTGGACACTGGGGCTTGGAGCAGCCTGGGACAGTGGGAGGTGTCCCATGGCAGTGGGTGGCACTGGATGGGCTTTAAAGTCCTTTCCAACCCAAACCATTGTGGGATCTGGGAAGCTCTGGGATTCCACCAAAACAGAACAACAGGGAGCTGAATAATCCAGGAGAAGTGGATCACGTTACTGCTTCGATGAAGACAAGATCCAGGGATGTTTATAAACCGCAGGGCAAGAACGTAGAAAACTTCACATTTTGGCTTTATTGGGGGCATGTTTTGGGGTGTTCTGATGAGTGTTTCTCCTTCCCCCTGTGGCTCTCCAAAGGCGCCAGGCTGAGTGTGCCAAGACTGCGAGGATCCAGATGGCTCTGCCAGCAGGAAAACCGGCCGGAGCCGCGGCCAACAACCTCTATGAGGAGCTTGGAGACAGCACCATGTGAGTATTCTTTGAGATCCATCCAGAAAAGCACTGCCCAGGGCAACCTGGGATAGTGGGAGGTGTCCCTGCTCATAGCAGAGGGTGGAATGAGATGGGCTTTGAGGTCCCTCCCAATCCAAACTATTCCGGGATTCTGGGATTCTGTGAAATCACTTCATGCAGTCTCTGTGCAAAAGGCTTTTCTTCATTCCCCAGCTGCTTGGGCTTCTCCAACATCCAGAAAAGAAATAGGCTGGCTGTGGAAGAAGGGAAAAAACCAATTTAATCTTCTTGTGGTGCATGGGGGAACCTTTAACAGGCTTTAAGTGCGCAAAAAGGTCTCACCAGATGGTTTTCCTAAGAGCAAGATCCTACAGCAGGTCGTTGCTGCCAGGCTTGGATTCCTTGGCACATCCAGGCCAGCATTCCATATTTTCCAAAGCTGTTGAGTAAACACATCCAATAAAATTCCTTCTTATCCATTGCACACATCCAAAATGATAATTCCCTGAAAATTGGTGCTCCAAATTCCCCATTTCCTGTAGTAAGAAGTGTTCGGTTTGTTAGGGTTTTTTTGTTCTAAATTTAAAACTGTTTAAATATTGAAATTAAAGGAACTATCAAAGCAGAGAAACCCCTGGCAGCTCAATAAATGCATCTTTTACCTCTTCCATGCTCATAAAATAATAATCTTGCAAGGCTGCCTCCCTTTTCATGCCTCTGTAAACCTGAAGTTGATGGACTCCAACAATTTAACTCGCAGTAGGAAAATATTCCAGCCAATTATTATTTGTCTGGTACTGGGGGG
>VZTD01005029.1:657434-687763 GCA_013397725.1 Rhagologus leucostigma
GGGGGGGCGGGTGTTGAAAAGCTTTTCCACGCTTCCTCATCTCTGTTTATACTTGAAAACCAAGGAATGCTGAAGAGCCCAGCTTTAATAATATTTGGAGCAAGTAGGGAATGAATGGATGGTGGAAACGAGGATTGCTCCGTTTTCAGTCATGATTTGTTTTGCCCAGAAAGTTGAAATTTTCCAGCTGCTGTGATGGAGTTTATAAAATGTTACAGGGCCATGAGAGAGCTTTAACTTTGGGACCACTGGGTGCAGCCTCTGCGTGTGGAATAACTCCAGGGCTTGAGCTTTTCTGGGTGAATAGGGGGCTAAAAAATGCTGGGAGCAGGAATAGCTTCTCTTAAGGGCTGAATTGTTGCCTTTTGCTGTTGTCAAGTTCTGCTTGGGCAGGAAGGGAGGAAAAATGTGTGAAATAAAGTTTTTTGGAATGGGAACACTTCTGTTTGTGAGTCACACCCGTACCCTTAGGCAGGGGGGTGCCTGCTGGATAAAATTCACTTTTTTTTTTTTTTTACACTAAACCAAATTTCTGCTGAAATTAATGATGTGATGCTAAACCCAGAAAAAGCCTCGTTGTGCTTTATCTGCAAGGGTTTTTTGGGATTTAGTACTGCCCCAAAGAGGTGACGGTTCCCAGATCTGCAGTATTGACTTTGAGGCTTAGCTTTATGTTAATTTGGACAAAAAATGGTCTTCATTGCACCACAAAAGGTGCTGTAGTTGGAATATTTTCTCTCAGATGTCTTTGCATACAACCAAGGCTTATCCATCATGCTGAGGAACTGATTAAACACAAAAATCCTTCAAAGATAAATCAAAATCCATAGGATTTTAAAGAAAATAACAGCCTTCAATAAATATAATTACAAATTAACTTTTTCTTCCCCATTAAATATTTTAGTGCAGGGCACAGGTACACCTTAGGAAATTCTTATTTGGGAAAAATCTTTTATTGCCATTTTTCATGCGTTTTAGTACAATATTCCCTGGTTTAGTTGTCCTAAGTCTGCCATCTTTCATTTGCAGTGTCTTGTTTGCTTTCTTTGGTGTTTATAGCAAATGAAATGGAACCAAGCTCTTTAGTTTTAAATCTGCCTTGTCTCACCATTTTCATTTTTTCCTGTCTTTGGATCCATAGGCATCAGTAAGTAAGCTTCTTTCATTGTCTTAATATCTGTAGCTGGTAGAAATTAGTTAATTTTCCTTCCAGCAATTCCCATCCAACCTTGCAAGGTGAAGCTCATATTTTATTTGTCCATTGAGCAGGAAAGACATTTACTGGGAAGTTCCAATACTTCTGTGCTTCTTTGTCCCTCTTCTTGGAAGCAGGCAGAGGAAGGGTGATTGCTGAACTTGAAGGGCATTATTTCTAAAGCCAAAGGGTCAAAAAAAAGCCAAACCAATACTGAGTGCATGAACACAGGTTTGCTGGGAGCTCATGGATTTATGGCTGGATTTAAACCTTCCTTGGCTGTTAATTCCAGTTCCATGAAAGGCCTGTAGAGTCTTTGAGTTCACAGAAACTGAACTCACTGGTCCTCAGTGGCTGAAACAGCTCCACACAAACAGAAAAACATTGCGGGGTCACCTCAGCTCTCAGAGGCCTCAAGTGGAGCAAGGAAGGAGCTGAGGCGCTTTTGAAATAATCTGCTCCAGTGGCAGAAAGGTGGTGGCACCTTGCATGAGCCGTCTGCTGGAGGGGCTCCTTCAAGTTCAGAGTCGCTGCTGCTCTCGCCTCTCAGGAGGTGCAGGGCTTGGCTGACCTCAAAGTTGGCTGCGTCAGAATTCAGAGTTTATAGCTCAGGGGCCCAGCACAGGAGGGACCTGGAGCTGCTGGAGAGAGCCCAGAGGAGGCACCAGGATGATCAGAGGGATGGAGCAGCTCTCCTGGGAGGCAAGGCTGGGAGAGCTGGGATTGTTCAGCCTGGAGAGAAGCTTTGGGGTGACCTCATTGTGGCCTTCCAGGACCTGAAGGAGCTACAGGAAACATGGAGAGGGGCGTTGGACAAGGGCCTCGAGTGCCAGGATACAGGGAATGGCTTCCCACTGCCAGAGGGCAGGGATGGATGGGATATTAGGAAGGAATTGTTCCCTGGGAGGGTGGGCAGGCCCTGGCACAGGGTGCCCAGAGCAGCTGTGGCTGCCCCTGGATCCCTGGCAGTGCCCAAGGCCAGGCTGGACACTGGGGCTTGGAGCACCCTGGACCAGTGGAAGGTGTCCCTGCCATGGCACCAAACCGTGCTAGGTCATCTTTAAGATCCTTTCCAATCCAAACCCTGCTGGGATTCTCTAATTAGTGTGAAGTTAATTATTTGTATTCATTCTGCCCAGAGGAAGCCTTAGGCACACTCAGCTCTGGCAAACTGCAGTGCCTGGGGAGAGTTTATTCACTTTGTGGAGCTTTGCTGGGTGTTTTTTGCGAATGGGAGAATGATCCCTCCTTCTGTGCTGGAATTCCAGTCCTCCTGGCTCCCTGGATGATTTGGAAGCTGGGGGTTCCCTGCCTGGGTGGTCCCCTGATCAAAACAGGAAACAGAAGTCAAGAAACAAAAGTGTTTTGTGACTAAATACAGACCCTTAGGGGACTTTTACATCTTAAATAGCTTAGAGGAAAATTAAGATCTCTCAATTAACTCCTTCTAGGTATTTAAATTTCTCTTCTAATTTTGCTAGGGAATATTTAACCACCAGAGGTTAATTTTTCATTAATTTGGATTTAGTTATATTTTCTGAGATATGAAACAACACCACCAAAACCCATGGAACGATGTGACCAAGAGGTCTAAAACTTGCATCTTCCAGTATTCGCAGAATCATGGAAAACTCCCATTTCTTCCTCCTATTCCCTTACCGAAATTCAAATTTTGGAAGAGACAAGGCTTAGAACTTTTAACTCAGAACTCGTGTGAAAATACTGGTCATCTCTAAGTCACTAAAACCAGTCTTAAATGATATTTTATTTTGTGCAGGTAGATGAGATTGCTACTCATGATGTACTTTAGCTCTGCCTAACACAAGCCCAAATCTTAAATTTCTCACTGTTTGAGAGAAAAACAAATTTAATTTCAGCCTGAGGTGAGCATTATTTAAAATAGGCCTTGAAGGGCACTTTCCTGGCAGGCAGTTTGAGGCTATTCGTTTTAAAATACTGTTTATTTTGAAATCTGCACAGAAGGTTGTGGTATTAAAAATATTTGAGGGGGGAAGATAATGAGGAACTGGGAGGTGACAGATGAAGTCCAGAAAGTGGTGACACCTCCTACTTTTGGTGTAGAAATTCGATGTAACCCAACCACGGGGGCTTTTCACTGGGTTCAACATGGTGAAGAGATGAAATTCTTACACACAAGAGATGCGATTCATTCACACATTGATACTTCTGTGATGTTCTGTGTCTCTGGGTGGATAGGGCACAGTATTAACTGATAATCTTGAACTCTAAGAGGTTTTTTTTTTAAGGAGATGTGAATTTATTTTTGAACTCACCAAGTAGCTACGCAGCTTCAAATTAAAACAAGCAGCAACTTGTTTTAATTTTTCTTCCTTCCCCCTTAAAGAAGATGCAAAAGTAAATGTCTTGCCCAGTAGTAGATGTGCTCCTTCTGTTGGGTTGTAGCTCGCTAGAAGTGATTTAATGGCTCTGCTTCATGTCATAAGCTCTTTTTTTCTCTCTCTCATAAGTACCTATGTCCATGCATGTTTCCTCACATGTGATTATCTTCTTTTCTTTCAAGTCTTTTTCTTCTCTACCATTTCCAACAAAGCAGGGGAAAAAAGTCAGTCTTAGAAGAAGGAGACCGACAGAGAGTTATAAGCAGCTTTGCTTCCCGTGCTATAGAGGCTCACAAGCAATCCAATATCAATGGATCCCTGAACAATAACCTCCCCAAATCCTCGAGTAACATCACTTTTTTGTCCGATGAGAACCCGCTAACGACCCGAAACCCGTTGTACGTGGAAGGTCCCCCTCAAAGCCCCGCTGCCATGGGGTTCCTACGGAAAAGGAACGATACTTTAGATACTCTTTCTCCTTCAAGACTGGTGTGGAGAGAGGCCTCTTTGGGGGGCAGCTACCGGGCGTGGACCGTGCCCACTCACCTGACCAGGAGACACACACAGGGGTCCCTGGGTAGGCCGGTTATCTTGGACCCCCTCCAGTGGCAGCAGCAGAGACTCGCGGCCAAGGAGGAAGGAGCTGAAAATCGGGATAGCAGTGACGATGTCAGCAGTCCACTCTTCCAAAAGATCAGTAGCCCCAAGCTGACTGTGAAGGAGAAGGCGAGGCAGTTCGAGGCGCTGCAGGAAATGAAGCAAGTGAGGTCTCCCGAGGTGAAATCCACGCGGTCGCCCACACACAGCACCAGTGTCCAGGAGGGAGAGAACGCGCCAGAGCAGTCTCCCAAAAGTGTGGTGGCTTCTCCCTGCCTTCACTCCTCGCCTGTGTCCTCTCCAACGCCTTGTGCTGAAGGAGTTGAAGCAGAGGCTGCCGTGGTCCCTGCAGTAATTGTCACTCACCACGACAACCCTGAAGAGCATTCTCCTCCACCGACTCGCAAACCAACTCCTCCATCTTCTAGGATAAAGAGACCACTTTGCCAAAGTTTTCTAGCTCTTCAGACCAAAGAAGTTGTAGAAAGCATTCCAGACCCACCTAAAATTCCTCCACCCCCACCTCCACAGCTGCCACCTCCACTGCCTCCACCACCTCCATCCCCTCCTCTGTTGCCACCACATCCTCCACCTCCACCTGCAGTTTCTCTTCCTTTTTCTTCTTCTTCATCTTCTTCTTCTTCTTCTTCTTCTTCCTCTCCATCTCCTCTTAGCACGCAGCTCCTGTCCCCTGCCAAGCATTCCAAATCCCCTGCCAAACAGCCAGCTGTCCCCGCCCCGGCCGCAGTGCCAGAGCCTCCTCCCCGCAGGGAGCTCAAAGGAATTCTTAAAAACATTCAGAATTTGGCCGCCATCGAGAAGTCAGTGGCCAACATGTACAGCCAAATAGACAAGAACCACCTGCTGCCCAAGCACGTCCCCAAGCTCAAACCGGCCCCGAGCCCGGAGCTCCCGACTCCAGAAGCCGCGGCCGAGCACAACCAGCAGAATGGGAACTTGAGCTGTGTTGTGGAGGAGCTGGAGAAACGCTTCCCCTCCCAGTCAACAGCTCTGTAATGCTCACGGGTGGATGTTCCCTGCTTTTTTTGAGTGGGAGGACTCTAATGCAGCACACGGTATCTGCCTCAGACTCTCCAGAAATCCCGACTTTTCCCCCTTTTTCTGCTGTACAACGACTTCCCCACTCCCAATCCTGAATGGAGAGACGTTGTCTTTGCCGTTCGCTTGGAAATTTGTGATGTGAAATATAACTCTCAAAGTTGTTTTCTCAGAACTACATCTTGCTGGTTCTTAGTCTGTTTACCGGAAATTCTTGGGGAAAACTGTCCATTTTTACCCAATAATGGGGCATAGATGGCAGTAGGCTCAATACTTCTTTAAGCAGCCTTCACTGTAGGTAACATCAGTATGATTTTCCTGTAGCTGTGATTGGACTCTCTTGCTTTGCCCATAAAATGCCCCACTTGGAAGGAATCTTCTGCCACATATTGGATATCAAAGCAAGGAAAGCCTGGGAGCAGCAGGCTCAGCTTTGGTGAGCCAGGTTGTTGGGTGGGCCTTGAGCAACCTGGGATGGTGGCCCTGCCCATGGGATGAGCTTTAAGGTCCCTTCCAAGCCAGGCATTCCATAATTCCACACTGCATCTCCCTACTCTGGGGGCTCTGCTCTGCTGACATTTTCTGGCAGCTCAGTTCCTATGTCCAGTGAGAAGAAGGGTTTGCTCTTGGTTTCTCAGCAAACGTTGCTGTGTCCCCACTCCTGTTCTCCATCTTCTGCCTTCCATTGCATTTTTTTTTATATTGTAACTGCATGTGAAAAGTTTTTATTTTGTAAATTCCTTTCATGTACAAAGCGTTTGTTGTTTGTTTTTTATGATTTTGCATGTGCATGTTGTTGCTGTCTCTAATTTCCATGCTGGTCTGTCACGAACTGAAACATCTCAATTAAACTGTAATAAAGTCACTCTGATTAGTGTCACCAGGTGAAGATTTTCCAAGTGCTTGTAAAAATCCACGTAATGTGGATTTACTTACCAGCTTTTTTGCTCACAGCCATCTAAATCAGATCTTTACATTAAATATGTCAATTATAAATGTTTATGCAAAGTAAAGTAGCTTGTCCTTTGAAAAAATGGTAAGTAAAGGCAGTTTGGGCATTTAAATGTTTGGTCCAACTTGCAAGTTTCCTTTCAGTCTTTTGCCAAAATCTAAAAAGTTTAAGATGACAACTTTGACAACCCATATTGGGAAAGGCAGATACTACCTAATGAAGCAAAACTAAAACGCTAGTTCAGTATCAACGTTGTAATTCTGAGCAAAAAGGTAATTAATTCTTTATCAGACTGTTTATCAGACTCAGCATTTCCATGGTGCTTGGCGTTTCCTCTTTTCTCCTTTTTTTTCCGAAGTCTGCAGTTAGGACATGTGTGGATGCTTCAGTCGGAAGCTGCTCAAGGTAGTTCCTCATTCTTTGTCCCAATGCCAGACTCCATGAACTCCATCCCACACGTTCTGCTGATCCATTAGAATTTTCCTTTACTTAAAACCCTTGTTGGGTTAGGCTGTAGGATCAGGGTAGGTGTAGGAGTAGCTAAATGCGTGAGGGGAGGGATTATCCATCCTGTTTTTGCTGTAACAGAATCTGTGCCATTTATGGGATGTGCACATTTTTGATGCCCAATTCTCCAAGGGTGGCACGACTGCAATGTTTTAATCAGTTTCCCAAAGCTCAGACCTATTAGGTAGAGATTTGTTAGGACTGAAGAGCCAGGGTGGGAGTATGACTTAAATGTTCCCCTCTGTGTACCAGCCATGTTCCAGGTGAGGGGACAGCAGGAAGAGGGCAGAGATGGGCGTGAAAAATTACCGGGCTGCTCATGTTCAGAGTGGATCAACTCCAAAGACAGAAATTAAAATTGAAGTACCCAAGTCCCACATTAGAGCTTGTAAAGAGCTGCTGTTGTGCAGATCTTTACATCCCCAGTGAAATATGACACAAATAGGACGATTTTTGTGGTCTGTAAGGTCGCACAGCAAAAGTGGAGGTGTTGAGTCATTCACAGCATAAACCCCAATGGTTCAGCTTGGCTACAATTATTTGGGATGTTCCTTGAGAAGAAAGAGTGGACATCACACAGAAGCTCCACTTTAAATATTTAATTTCATCGTTTCAGAAGAGTCTGGGAGGGAGTCATGAAATCAGCTCTTTAGTGATGAGGAACATTTACTTTCTCATTCTGGAAATGTTTATGAAGTTGAAAACTTTACAAAACTGGATTCATTTTGCCTTGATATAATGCAGCCTTTGTTCTCCTGCTGGCTTTTCTAATAGTCTTTTTTTAAAAAATGAGTTTTATGAAACTGGGAAAGAGGAAAGAGGCTGTACCAGGGAAGTTCTGTCCCACTGAGATGTCTGGGTGCTGCAGGGGGAATTGTTTAAACCAAAAGAGGAGGAGTTTAGATGAGACGTTAGGAAGGAATTGTTCCCTGTGAGGGTGGGCAGGCCCTGGCACAGGGTGCCCAGAGCAGCTGTGGCTGCCCCTGGATCCCTGGCAGTGTCCAAGGCCAGGCTGGACATTGGGGCTTGGAACAGCCTGGGACAGTGGAAGATGGGTGGAGGTGGAAGAGGATGAGCTTTAAGGTCCTTTCCAACCCAAACCATTCCATGATCCCATGGTACTGCAGTTCTGCAGCGCTGCCAAGGATTAGATCCAATATAGGAGTTGGTAGCAAGTTGAGCATCTGTAATAATTTATATTTATATATAATTTACCCCTCTCAGGTTGTCTGATTTGGTCAGTTGGGGTCTGATGTGACCCTGGATATATCTCTCATCCTTTTATCATCAGCTTGATGGGGCCAAGTCCTGAGCAGGAGCAGAGATGGCATCAGTGGAGAGTTCTTCCATGCAAAGCTGGAATTTAATCACAGTGTTATCATTACTCATCCTCCCTCCCAGTCTGTTCTCTGCTCCAGCTCTGAGCTGCAGGAAATCTCTATTTTAGGAGCCAGGGCAAACTGATAAGTAGCTGTTCCCTCTGAGGAGTATCTGTAGTGTTTGGGATTTGTGATGATTTTGCTTTAAATAGGAAAACAGATCTAAGTTATGGAAGAGCAAACACCCGCTCGGGTGCCAGGAATTGGGGAATGCTGCTTTAGGCAAATCCCTATCCCTTTAACGTCTTCTAGCAGAGAAAGGTCGGCACATCTTGTCCGTGTGAGTTCGTTCTGCCTTTGTCTCTCCCCTTGAGTACCAGCTCTGTGTTCTGGCTGTCCTGTTACCCCACATCCTCACAGGCTCCATGGCTTCGCTTCCCATTCCTCAGGGAAGATTTCCCTCTGACTGCCTGCAGTGAAGTCTGGCTGACTTTTTCCTCCCTCTGTGGAGAGCTTTAATTCCTTCCTGGAAACAAATGGTGTTGTTCTGACCTTTGTCTTTGTGCCAGAATAGATCCTTGTGCTGTACTGAGTGAATGGGTATTTTATGTCTTTTGGAGACTTTTTTTTCCTTCTAATCATGGCCACACAAAACTATTCGAGAAGTATCAGCAAAAGTCAGCATGGTGCTTTTTTTATGAAAGTTGAATTCCAAATTTAATTAGAATCACTCATATTATGCTTTTAATCTGCAATATAGTGCAATTAAGAGTAATAGGCTTCCTTCTCCTCAGACCTCCTTTATGTGAAGATTGTTGTAGGCAATATGGAAACTAAATCCGGCGGTCCGCGAGCGGGCTTTGAAAAGTCACAGATCATCTTTGGATGATAAATCTTCATTTCAGCTGGCCATGAGGTTTATATTATATAGGCGACAGCATTAATTCAATGCTGATAATCAATTCCATGTGCTGAATATTAATAGGAAGATTTAGAGATGGGGATATTAAAGAATTAAAAGGATTTCTCTGGTCTTTACTATTTATTTAGTGTAATTAAAGACTTCCCCGTGACTGCTGGCTGTGTCCTAGGTTAAGCCTAACATAATTTTGAGCATTTACCCTTTCCTTCTTAAAAACCATCATACAAATAATCCAGACTTATCCTTAAGAAAAATTCCAAGGCCTAAATTGTTGTTCTCTAGTTTTGCCAAAGTCATTTCAATTTTCGAGCACAAAATGTGAAAATAGAAAACTTGATAGACATAAATGCATTGGTCATGCCCAGGGATGGCTCCAAGAAAATGAATTAAACCAACAATAAATTCCCAACAATATCAGAAGCGCAAAGCCTGTGGCAAAATAACCACAGATAGCAAAAAAAGGGGGTTTAACTCCCCCCCACTGAGCAAATGTTAGGAAAAGTGTAATTGGAATAATCATGTTGGTACAAGAAATTAGTAATACAAGCTCCAGGGCAATTCCTGATGGATACAGAAAGTCCAGGAGTAGAAGAGAAGAGCAGAGGTGTGAGGGAAGAGGGTCCCTCTGTGGATGGTGGCACAGTGCGGAGGGGACGGGGCAGGACCCCTCCCACTCCCCCTTTCCCTGTGCTGAGTCCCTCTGGATGCACTGGCTCTCTGGCTCTTGGGGACTGGGGATTTCTCCTCATCCATTCACAGTCTAAAGCAAGAAAATATCCCAAAGCTTCTTCGGCCTTTCCCATGCAATGATCCCTGTGTCCAGAGCAAACCCAAAGAAAAACATATTTGGTATGAGAGATATGTATTTCTTTCCATGCTAATTATATTTCTAATTACATTCTTTCACCCCTCTCCAGCGAGAATGCCAATGTGCATCTTTGTGCAGGCTTACAGCATTATACTAATTTATTTCTTTTCTTTTCCTGACTTCTAGGAGAGGATATGCACAGCAAGAGGTAAGGCTGGTGCCCAATTACCTTTGAAATGTTAATTACACCAACGTGCTTTTCCCGTGCATCCCAAGAGTGTGGGCAGCAGGGAAGTGGGGGATTCTCCCCTTCTACTCCGCTCTTGGGAGACCCCACCTGGAATTCTGTGCTCAGTTCTGGTGCCCCCAGCATAAGAAGGACGTGGAGCTGTTGGAGCAGGCCCAGAGGAGGGCACTGAGTTGCTGAGGGCACTGGAGCACCTCCCCTATGGAGCCGGGCTGGGAGAGCTGGGGCTGCTCAGCCTGGAGAGGAGAAGGTTGTGTGGAGACCTCACAGCTCCTTCCAGGGTCTGAAGGGATACAGGGAAACTGGAGAGGGACCCTGCAGCAGGAACTGGAGTGCCAGGACAAGGGGGAATGGGTTCAGAGTGCCAGAGGGCAGGGATAGATGGGATATTGGGAAGGAATTGTTCCCTGGGAGGGTGGGCAGGCCCTGGCACAGGGTGCCCAGAGCAGCTGTGGCTGCCCCTGGATCCCTGGCAGTGCCCAAGGCCAGGCTGGACACTGGGGCTTGGAGCAGCCTGGGACAGTGGAAGGTGTCCCTGCCCAGGGCAGGGGGTGGGATGAACTGAGTTTTAAGGTCCCTTCCATCCCAAACCTGTCTGAGGTTGTGTGTTGTGGAACTCCTGGGTACTGAGCGCTTTAGAGACCAGAAACCGAAAGTGATTCAAGAAGTTTATGAGGCGTAGATCCCCTGGGGGCTGAGATCCATTGTGGCACGAGTGCGACCTCCAGCTCAGAGATTGCTGCGTAACAGTTCCACGCCTGCTGTGTTTTCCAATGTCACACCTAACCACCTGCCAGGCAGGGATGGGGCTCCACGCACCTCCCCTGCAGCTCTGTGAGGTCTGCTGCTCCTGCACCATCATTTTCTCCAGCAATGAAGATCAGGGAGAAGAGTTTCCGTCAGAACAATCTCATTTAATAATTTGGAAGGTTCTCCAAAATACATTTCTATCATAAAGGTTGATATTTGCTGATTTTTTTTCCTCCCTTTGCAGAGTTGGTTTGTGTCTCTTAATTCAGACAGAGAATTTAGTTCTCTTGGCCTCTGAGTTCTTGAGTTAAATATTTCAGACAATCATTTCAAAAACTGGGAATTTGATTTTATATTTAGGCAAAAGAAATGGTGGGCTGTAAAGGGATTTTACTGCGTCAGATGCTCAGTGTTCTCACAGGGTATGGAAGTATCCAGCTGCCTGCCATAAAAAAACTCCAAAGGACCTGTGGTTTCAGCGTTTGTTACTAATCTTAGGCACCAATCACCTGCACTTTAATTGTTGCTGCCTAATTAATCTCTTTCTCATTTTCTTTTGTAGCAACAGCAGTTGCTGAGACCTTCTCTTCTCAGACCAGAGGTACCACTATTTTTCATTTCTTAATTATTCTATATGTTTTGAAATGGCTTTTACATCATTTTCTAATGAAAACTTGTCTGTCTCAGGTAATTTTTCCCCCTGGCTCTTATATAAAAAGTAAAGTTCTGGCACTTTAAGCACAGTTATGTTATTTTAATTAAATACCTTAAATTTACTGCATCTTGGTACTTCCAAGGCCGGGTTGGACAGGGCTTGGAGCAACCTGGGATAGGGGAAGGTGTGACTGGATGGGCTGTAAGATCTCTCCCAAACCACTCTGGGATCTGTGATTTTCCCCATGAGCATCTTTCAGTGGCTCGCACGGGCTTCATCCCACAGTTCCAGATTTCCAGACAGAATTGCTCTCCAGCTGCCATCTGATTTTTTCCAAGTGTCAGTCAGCTTCTGATAGATTATTGCAGCTGGAGCTGAGCTGAGCAGTTGGTGCTGGAAGCTTTAGCACTTTGTTGTGCACTGCAATTGCAAACCTTTCTATTTCCAATCTTTTAGCCCCAAAATTGTTTCCAGAATAAGCAGTAAGAGCCAGTGTGAGACGTTGGTATTTTCATGCTACAGGATGGGGATCATTTTTGCAGTCAGAAGAAGTAATTACATCATAAGGAATAACAATATCAGTAATTACATTTGGGCCTTTTTCACACTGTTTGCATTCAATCGGTGTTTCTCTTTTCCAGGAGTTAAGTATGGAGTCTGGAATTGATCCAGGGCAGGAATACTACGGCCAGGATTACTACAGTTATGAGCATGGGTATGGTTCCATTTTTCCTCTTTATTTCTGAAAGTGCTGCTTTTCCAGGCTGGTGATGTTTATTATTCCAGCAGTTAATCGTGGGACTTTCCTTCACCTCAGGATTACTTTAATCTTTGTGTCCACAAACGCGTGAACCGACAACAAAACTCTTTTCAGAGGTTAAGGGGATGTTTGATAACTCCCTGCTCCTTTAGGAATGTCATTATTCCCCTTGCAGAGTGCAAAGCCCGTTTTTCAGTCTGGCTTTACATCCTTTGTGTGTGTATTTCTGCTGTCTGGGAGATTAATTTCCACCACCTCCTCCCCTCCTTAGTTCAGGTATTAATCCTTTCTTCTCCCAGTTCCCAGCCAGTCACTGGCCTTTTAAATTTCCCTCAAGAAACCCTATCTTGCCTTGTAGCCTTTTGAATTTCCCTCAAAAAATCCCATCCTGCCTTGTAGCCTTTTGAATTTCCTTCAAAAAACACCATCCTGCCTTGTGGCCTTTTAAATTCCCCTCAAGAAACCCTATCTTGCCTTGTAGCCTTTTGAATTTCCCTCAAAAAATCCCATCCTGCCTTGTAGCCTTTTGAATTTCCCTCAAAAAACACCATCCTGCCTTGTGGCCTTTTAAACTTCCCTCAAAAAATGCCATCCTGCCTTGTGGCCTGCTAAATTTCCCTCAAGAAACACCATCCTGCCTGGTGGCGTTTTAAATTTCCTTCAAAAACCGCTATCCTGCCTGATGGCCTTTTAAATTTCCCTCAAAAGACCCCATCCTGCCTCATGGCCTTTTAGGTTTCCCTCAAAAAATGGCATCCTGCCTTGTGGCCTTTTGAATTTCCCTCAAGAAATGGCACCCTGCCTTGTGGCCTGTTAAGTTTCCCTCAAAGGCCTCATCCTGCCTTGTTCTGATAAAGCCCATCGGACTGCAGGCTCTTCAGGAATTACCCCTGGCATTCTCCAGAACTGATTCCAGGGAAGCTGCTCCTTCATTCCATGATTATTAAGAAAGATCCCCCAAAAAATCAGGTGGATTGACGGAAGGTTGATGCACTTGTTGAGGTCTTGACTGATCCAACAGACCCCAAAATTCAGGTCGCCCTAAAGGGCTTGTGGCCGTTGGAACAGAAGGAGGGTTGGGATTTGGTTGCCACTAAGGGAAAAAGGGAGGGAGAAAAGAGAGGAAAGCCATTCCCATCCCTCTGGATGTGAACGTGTGCACCGATGGCTGCGTGATGAGAGGTGTGAGCACATTTGGGCCTGCCCTGAGGAGCTGTGGTGTCCCTGGCAGGTACGAGCTGCCACAGTATGGGAGCCGCCGGCGCCTGCTGTCCCCGTCTGGGATGTACGACGAGTACGGCGAGGTCGTGGTGGAGAGTGACGGTGGCTACTACTACAGTCCCCATGGGCCAGCAGCAGAGGAGGTAAGGAAGAGACTCTGGAGGGCTCCTTCTGTCCCTGCAACAGCTTGAAGGGCCACCAAACCTCATCAGGTGTACGCTGGAATTGATTAGAATTAAGTTTTTTATAGATCAGTGTTAAGCGTTGTTGGCCCTTCTGAGGGCCTGTAAAGTTTGTCAGCATAAAACTCCTTTTCGTTTTGTAGGCACAAAAAGGAATTGCTGAGTTTCTGTTGGGACCCATACCTGGTTTTAGTTCAAAGAACAATCCACTTAGACTTAGGTAATTCCATTTTATATCATTACCAAATGAGGAAGCCTTCCAGTACTTGAAGGGGCCTACAAGGAAGCTGGAGAAGGACTCTTCAGCAGGAACTGGAGTGACAGGACAAGAGGAATGGCTTCAGACTGGAAAAGGGAAAATTTAGATTGGATATGGGGAAGGAATTGTTCCCTGGGAGGGTGGGCAGGCCCTGGCACAGGGTGCCCAGAGCAGCTGTGGCTGCCCCTGGATCCCTGACAGTGCCCAAGGCCAGGCTGGACACTGGGGCTTGGAGCAGCCTGGGACAGTGGAAGGTGTCCCTGCCCATGGCAGGGGTGGCACTGGAGGGGCTTTGAGGTCCTTCCAACCCGAACCATTCTGTGACTCTGTGACTCTATTACTGATATTCCTCTGACTTTTCACAGAGAAAAGTGGTACCTAAACTCACTTGTCATAAAGCTCACAATGAAAACTAAAAAAATTTTGAAATTGGCAATCAGATGAAAGTTGATGTGTTTCTTTTGAGAAAAAAAGTTCAATTTTCTTAAATGCCAGATCTTAATCCACTATTAAATGAGAAGAGAGAACATTTCAGTGTCTTCCTCGTTGCAGAGTAAGGTAGTTGTGCACTTCCAGCCTATTCTACAGCTCCCTAAAACTCTGAAATTCCAAAACATTCCCCATAACTTTGTAAAGAAAACTGTTCTAAACCAGGTAAGCTCATTTGGATGCCGGGAAATAAATTTCGCTTCTGTTCCTACCCTATTTTAAGGTGGAAGTTTTCACAATAACTCTCTTTCAAGTGGTAATCAATTAACTTTCATAATTTGCAGGGCATGACTCCAGTCAGAGGCCCTCCCAGCAGAGGGATAAGCCAGGCAGCAGGGCCTCAAATGGAAAGGAGACCTGTAGGTGTTGGGATGGACCTCAGCCGTGGTCCTGGAAGAGGATTTAGGAGCAGCCAGGGAAAAAGGAGGCTAAAGGGAGTGATGCATTTAAGTCGTGTGGCAGTCAGTGCCCACAAACCTGTGGGAAGAGCTGAGTCTGCTCGTTCCCGGTGGAAGAGAGCAAAGATATTCCCGATGATTCTGCAGAAAGTGAAAGGTAGGAAAGATTCCAGCTATGCCAAGCTGCTGTCGGCTCGCCAAGTGGACGGGGACAAACCCATGATGATCAGAGGAAGCTACTTTCAGAAATCCACGGATGACAGGCCCTCCATGAGGAAACTAAACCACGTGTTGAAGCGCATCAGCGTCTCCAGGAAATTCCAGGAGGGCCTTGGCAAGGATTTGGCACGTGGAGAGGAAGGGTCTGAGAGGGATGAAGCCAAGTCGGGAGTTTCGATCAGTATCACGGCAGAGAGTGAGCAGGAGGACAGCGACTATGAGAAGAGGAGGAAGAGGAGGAGGAGGCGCACCTCGGATGAGTCCTCTGAGAAGAGCAGCAGCTCCGGCTCTGAGTCGGAAGACAAAGACTACTTGAAAATAACCCTGGATCAGGATGAGGCCACGGAAAGCACCGTGGACTCAGATGAGGAAACTGGGGATTTGGGGGATTCTGATGAAGAGTCTGAATCCAGCTCCAGCAGCGAGTCAGAGGAGGACTCGTCAGAAGAGGATGATGATGAGGAAGACTCTGAAAGCGATGGAGATGGCAGCCTGTCCAAGAGCTCATCCACACGGAGCTCCTACAGCAGGACCAGTGAGTCCAGCAGCAGGAGAAGCACGGAAATGTCCAGTGTAAAAAGCAGGGCAGGCAGCTCCCGTGGCAAAAGCTCCAGCCAGAAATCCGTGAGCTCCACCGCCTCAGATACTGACAGGGACACAAGCTACAGGAAAACCTCGGGATCCAGCTACAAGAGCAAAACCTCCTCTGCCAGCGTGGAAATAGAGGACACCATAGAGGAGGTGTCAGAAGAGGAAGAGGCAGAGGAGACAGCAGATAGCTCAAACAAGGCGGGTTCTGAAACTGCCAACGCAAAAGCTGCTGCTGCTGGAGAGGGCAGGGGAGGACAGTCAGCTGTTCCTGGTGAGGACAGCGAGGAGGAAAGTGCAGAGGAGGTTGATCCAGAGGACAGTGACAGGGAGGACACTGCCAGTAAGAATGAATCTTCTTGCCTGGACAGTGAAATCAGCGCGACTTCCAAAGGCACCACAGGGACAAAAAGCTCAGGTAGTGCCACGTCGGGGAAAACCACCACGTCCCCCGGGACTGAGACTCAGAGCTCTGACACCAACAGGAAAGGAGTGAAAGCACGGAAAAATGTGTCCCAGGAAAGCAGCCAGTCCCAGGGTACTGGAATCACGGAGTCAGAGGCCACGGGTGACTCCACCTCCTTTTAAAGAGGAGTGACAGTAGGTGACGGTTTGCAGTGAGGAGTGGCTTTGCTTGCTGTGCCTTCTGTGTGGTCTTTCCTAAGCGATGCTCACGGGCTGGAGACAGCCAAAAGGAAAGGGCAAAGTTTATTGATCCAGCATTTCACTGTCCTTGGGAGAGAACTGTGGAAAACCAAACTAATTCCAGCCCTGGGGATATATAGATATTAAAAAATTATATATATACACATACACACACTATAGATATACTCAGTTGTAGATAAAGAAAGTTTACTTTTTGTGGAGCAATGAAACATGGGATTTAGGGAAGAACAGGAATGAGGAGGAGGATGTAAAGATTTTAAAATCAGCCATGTTTTCATCTTATACATTAATGCTTTATAATAATACATTTGCTAATCTTCAGGTGAGTTCTCTGCGGTCGAGGTCAGCTCTGTTTGCAGGGAGGACAAGTGGAATTGCAGCAAAACCACATTCCCAAAGTTGCAGGGGATAACTGGGAGAGCTGGGATTGGGCTGTTTCTGGATCACAGGATTCAGGTTACAAAAACCAGTGACACACAAGCCAGGAATGCTGAGGCAGGAGGACCAAGTGAGCTTGGTCAGGAGAGGAAATGGATTACATTTCCCAACCTCTGTCCTTCCCACCTATCACAGTACAGTGGTTTTATTTTATTTTATTTTATTTTATTTTATTTTATTTTATTTTATTTTATTTTATTTTATTTTATTTTATTTTATTTTATTTTATTTTTTATTTTATTTTATTTTATTTTATTTTATATTTTACTTTATTCAAGCATCTCTTTGAACTAGATCCGTGATCACTCACCTGCCCCTTTGCATCCCCACACAGCACAACGTTGTAGCTGCACACAATGTTTTAAGGCAAATCCCACTTAAACTAAGCAGGAGTAGTTCCACTGGAATATATCCACGTGAAGAACATTGTCTGTCTTTGCCAGGAACAAGAAAATAGGCATCTAAGTAATTTTTACCAAGTGTAACTTCTCAAAAGCTTAAGATTAATCACCTATTTGTACCTTGCATGGTTTTCTTTCTCTAAAAACTGGCTTTTCTCACGTTCCTGTGTGTGTTTTGCAGTGGGGGTTAACTGCGATGGCACCTAGTGTTTGAATTACTCATTCAAGAAGGGTAATAGCTCTTTTCAGTGTGCTGCAAGGAGGCATTTATTTTTAAAAGATCAATTATAAATTATAATAACTAGTGGGGGTTGTGTGCTCACCACAGAGGGATCACTGCTACTACAAAGTCACAGCAGCGTGGCAAATGTTTGCATTAATTCTTTGAAAAAAATATATAAGTTATATAAACCTAAAGTCTGGCTTCTCCGCCGTCTTCCCAAGCATCTCCACCGATCCCACCTGCCTGGAACATTTACAAAGCCTTACGTGGAGCTGTTCTTTTTCTAACCAGCCAGTTTTGCCAGCGCTCTGCCTGAGAATTTCCCTGGTGTACGTCCCGGGATTTTCTCTGCTGGATGTGTGGTGCACACAAAGCAGAGCTGCCCAGTGCACGGAATTCACAATGCAAGGGAAGAAAATTTCCAAGGCCTTCCTAGAATTTACACCTTGGAGTAGTTTCTTAAAAGTATCTCTCACACAGCGGCTTCCTCCTCAGGGCCCTCCAGTTTCTGTGCACATCCCAAGGGGAAAGGTGCAAAATTAATGGAAATTGATGAGAGTTATTAATTAATGAACAGAAAGGGCAGGGAAATGAAGAAACAGTGCTGGGTTGTGCTGACATATCTCTTTGTTGTCCAACAGTGGGCCAAAAAGAAGAGGATCAAGTTGGTGGTGGACCCCGAGTACGAGACCAGCTCCACGGGCGAGGAGAGCGCTCCCGACCCCGGCCAGAGGAGCCGGCTGAGCACCCCCGGCGTCCAACCCAACGGCAACGGCAACGTCTACATCGCCCAGAACGGCTCCGTGGTGCGCACCCGCCGTGGCTGCCTCGGCAACAATCTCAAAGTCACGTCCCCGGTGAGGCTGGGGAAGCAGTTCAAGAAACTGGACAAGCTGGCGGTGACGCACGAGGAGAGCGTCCCGCTGAACACGTTGTCCAAGGGACCGTCCCCGAGTGACAAAATGAACTCCAGGCCGTGCAGTGTCTCCTTTTCCTCTACTATAGGGGCCGAAAATGTAGTGACAAAGGCCAAGGCGGCCAAACTGAAAAGCACAGACGAGCAGGAATCGGTTGTTGACCACGAGGATGTCAAGGAGCCCTTGGAGTCACACAGTGAACACACACAGTCCGACGAGGAGGAGCTCTGGATGGGCCCTTGGAACAACCTCCACATACCAATGACAAAACTGTGATTTTAGTTGATTTTTTTTTAATTTTCATTTTTACTTCGGTTTATAATAAACTGCGCTTTTTATTGTCACCCAGGGGCAGACGTACGGAGTTTGTATGGTGCACATCCGTTGTCCACGACAAACGGCACGCTTTAAAATTCCCAGACAAAATTTGCACTCACATGTGGACCGATCCATTGTCCTCCCCAGTTCTGACAGGCTCCCATCTCACTAAACACTACTTGGTTTCCATTAATGAGTTCTTTTTGGATCTGGAGTTCTTGTTCAAAAAACAGTAAACTACTAATAAATGCACAGCCCCCTTTGGTTTAACCCTCCAGACAGTTCTATACCTGCCTGGTTTTGTTTTTCTGTATGATACTTGTGACTCTACTGTCCAGATTTGGGAATTGTCTATTTATGTTCAAGATTTATATCCAGAGCTCTGCCTTCTGACCTCAGAGTAATAAATTCAAAATAAACCCGTCCAAGTCAATGGAGCAAATCCTCGGCTGCTGCTGAAATTTGAGTCCCAATTCCAAAGTCAGAGCAATTTATGCAAACAGTGCCCAGCTGGCAAAGTTACGGAATCAGAGTTCCTGAGATTACAGTGCTGCCACTTAGAAAAGTGCAAGAGAAGCTGAAATAAGATAAAAATTGCTAAGAGGAAGGCAATGTGTAGCAATTAATCTTATTCAGAGCTACCTGGCCGTGGTTTGTTCATTTTCTTTTGTAAATTAGCTTGTTCCAATTTTCTTCTCCTGTCAGTTTTTCATCTTTTCATCTCTTCCCCCATCAGTTCTGTTTGCTTCTTTCCGCGACCTTTAGGTGCAGTTTTTATGCTCCATCAGTACTTGTCATCCTATGGCTGTGTTCCTCTGGAACAAAGCAGGATGATCCACGAGCCTGTGTGATAGTGGGAGGCACTAAAGGGTAATTAATGGGAAGGGGATGGATCCATTCCCAAGCCCAGCTGGGTTAAGCAGTGCCATCACCATTCCACTTTGATCGCTTTGAACACAAACCTGTTGAACAGACAAATGGATCCCACAGGGAAGAGGAGAAAAAGGGAATATTTTATGAGGCTAACGTGCACAGACAGCTCTGGGAAGGGCAGAGGGTCTTGGGACACACACGCAGAGTTGTTTCCAAAATTTTCGTACTCATTACATGTGAAATACAGGACATAAATTTGGGAACCTGGTTACAGTTCCTGGTTTTACCTCGAAGTTTTGAGTGTGCCGTGTCCCAGCATGGGCAGGGAGCTGAGAATTGTCACTGTTTGTTGTCACCAATACCCAAAAAAGACAAAGCAAAGCGGTTTTCTCCAGTGCGAAGCAGCAAAGGCAAAAAGCAGAACCACGTTCACACGAGAAAAGTGTCTTGTTGTGTTGTGCAAACTTTTTTGGGGTAAGATCAAACCAGTTGAGAGAACAACCTGGATTCCTCTGGAAAGATTGGAAGAGCCAACAGATAAATGCGTGTAATTAATAAGGAGGGGATTGGCATCACCATTCTCTCCCCGTTCCACAGCTGGGGCCTCACCACGAGGTCCGGGTGAGGCCGGATCCGCTCTGGCGGTGAAAGGACTTTGTGCTGCTGAGGCTGTGTTGGTTTTCCCTGTGCCCGGGGAAATCCCTGGGGATATTTGTCTTTGGGAGCTGTCCGCACGTGGTGTCGATGTGACCTCTCTGTCCAATACCTCCTTCTCAAGCTGAGGTTTCTGACCAAATATTCTGAGCAATGGTGCTTGTTTTTAGGCATGAGAAATGCACTGTGGCCTCTCACACGTGGGAAAAACAGAACACCGGGTGTTTCTTTTTCCTAATTCCTTTTTCTTGGCATATTTGCACTTGGGACCGGAGCTAAAACAGCTGTTTGGAGTTTAGCTGGAGGCTGGACATACAGATAAGACTGATGGAAGAAAGAAAAAAAAAAAAAATCTATTCTTTGAAATAACGAGTAAAATGTTATATTTTAATCCTGTTTAAGACACTGTTATTATTTCACTGCCTCACTTTTATTGCAAAGTCTCTCAGTTCTGTCCTTAATATTCATCAGGGTCGTCTGCTTTTTAGAGGAACATTTTCTCCCAGCTTTCTGAGGGCAAAAGAAGTTGTTTCTTTATTTCTAGAGCAACTACAGCAGCTGTAGCTCTGGGACGGATGCTGGCATCTGGAATGGATGCTGGATGCTAGTGGTCAGTAGTGGGGCTTGGAGTCATCCAAGGGAAGTCCCTTCCCCACCAGCTCCTTTGTGTTGTCCAGGTGCTCAGAGCTTCTCCCACAATGCACAGATCAGAAATCCCACTTTTTTTTCAGCAATGGGGGGCTGTGTTATCTAAAACTAACTCAGTTTTAGCTAAACTTTCAAAACTGGGGATACTTTGGGGAAATCTTTCTCAGGTGCACAAGATTTGGGGGTTGGGGGGAAGGTATTTTTTTCTCTTTTATTTTCTGGGGGTGTCATCCTGTCAATTAATACAGAATTCCAAACGTTGCTTCCTGGGGATGCCATGCCATGGATAACTCTGGACTTCAGGCCATGAGCAGGCGCTGGCAGCCACAACCAACAGCAGGAACCTCACAAGTCGATCCAGTGGAAAAAAAATCCCTTTTATTTCCCTTTGGGAAGCGAGGCATTAGCACAGCTTTGGATGCAGGGAGCAGAATTCCGGGTCTGTGCCTTGGGATGTAATTTACAGCTATTTAAGCACCGAAATTTGTCAGGCTGAGGCAAGGCACGAGCAGCTTCCCCTGGGTGGCAGAAGCACTCACTGGCTGGCGGATCAAGGTGCTAATCACCCCTCCTGCCACTGATTTAATTCCTACGCTCCTCCAAGCAGCATTTTGTGGCTTAGCACAGCACCTGCCACGTTTTCAGACCAGGGAAGATGCAAATGAGGAATTTTGGAGCTGTGGAAGGGCCGTGCAATTCCCACTGGGAGGAGAAACAGAAAGCAAGGTGGAAAATGGAATATTTCTATTTTCTCACTTGTTTAAGTATTTACTACTATAAAGAAAGCCCCACAGGTCTGTCAGGGACCTGTTGGGAAATAAAATATTAATGTTAAAATATCTCTGTATTAATGGTGGGGAGTCCCTGCAGGCAGGATTTGGAGTGAGGGGAGGGACAGCGTGGTCGTGGTGGGTGACAAGTGTCTGTGTGCTGGCAGAAATGTCCCAGCACAGTCCCTCAGCATCCTCCCATCACAGCCTGAATCCTGCCAGAACCCAGAAAACACTCAGCAAAATGGAAAAGTGACTGCAGGAAAGAAAATGAAAGTGATTTTCTAGCAAATGGTGGAGAAACACCCAGTGGGAATGGGCTGGTTTGGGGCAGTGACAGCCGTGGAAATGCTGCCTGGGAAGTGCCACACATTCCAAGGGAACGCAGCTTGCTATTTACAGGGGTCTCCAGTGCGTGACAGCCACTGGGAAGCGGCTTCTCCATTTTCCAGCATTTTACTCCAGTAAATGCCAGGTGTAACCGGGAAGGTTAAAATTAGGGATAATTGCTGGCTGGTGGATGGGGATAAATGGTTCTCGCCTGGTTCTCCTGCATGCAGTTGCTCACTCCTCAAATGCTGCTGCAGAAATGGTGACCTTAAGACTCTCCTGAAGGATGGGGCCACCCAGGGGGACCTGGACCAGCTCCAGAAGGGACTTTTGGGAATCTCAGGGGGTTTAACAAGGCCAGGTGCTGCTGCTGCCCCTGGGTCAGGGCAACCCCCCAGGATCAATCCAGGCTGGGGATGAGCAGCTGGAGCAGCCCTGGAGAAGGACCTGGGGGTGCTGTGGGTGAGAGCTGGCACCCAGAACCCCCCCGTGCCCTGGGCTGAGCCCCCAGCGTGGGCAGCAGGGGAGGGGGGATTCTGCCCCTGTGCCCCTGTGCTCAGGTGAGACCCCACCTGCAGAGCTGCCCCAGCCCTGGGGCCCAGCACAGGNTGGGAAGGAATTGTTCCCTGGGAGGGTGGGCAGGCCCTGACACAGGGTGCCCAGAGCAGCTGTGGCTGCCCCTGGATCCCTGGCAGTGCCCAAGGCCAGGCTGGACACTGGGGCTTGGAGCAGCCTGGGACAGTGGGAGGTGTCCCTGCCCTGGCAGGGGTGGGGTGAGATGAGCTTTGAGGTGCCTTCCGAGGGAAGCCATTCCATGATTCCATGTTGCTAAGTTACCTCGGTCTGTAGCCTGAGGAAGGCGTGCATTTATTACAAATCATTGATAAACCTCAAGCTTTGATAAGCCCGAAGAACAGTGCAGGCTATCAGGTGAATTTTGGAGGCAGGTGGCTCTCAGAAGCCCATTTGATGAGGACTGACGAGTTTTGCCTTTTTTCCTTACTTCTGGGAGAAGGGCGTGTCAGTGATTTCCCTGTTCGGACTGAGCGAGCCCAGCTGATCCCAGGCTGGAGCTGGATCAAAACTGCAGCAACAACAGGAGCAGACTCAGGTAATTCACTCAGAGCTGAAAAACCAAGGCTTTGAGGCGGCAGCAGCCAGGACAGCTGGAATGTTGTTTATCTGTCTGGCAGTGATTGTTGCTCTTTACAGGATGAAATTGTATTGATCCTCTCAGGAGTCGCCCAGCAGGAGCAACAGCCCTGCAAAAGGTGGTTCCAGCCCCAATATCCCATCTAGCCCTTCCCTCTGGCAGTGGGATTCCCTGTGGAGCTGCCATGCTTTGCACAGACCTCTGGGGTTTAACCAATATTCGGCTTCCAGGAGGTCCTGGAAGCTTTGCTCGGAAGGGAAAACAGCGGGGAAGTTGTTTGTGCTGGATTCCCAAGTGGATGTGGGGAAGGGAAGTGTCTCTGCAGTGGCTCTTTCGCAGCTCTTCTAAGAGCAAGGGCAAAGTCCTGAGTCAAACGGTTGAAATCCTTCTCTTCACCTTCAGAGCTCTGCTGAAACACCTGAAAAATAGAGAACATCACCCTTTTAGGGCAACAAAGCTAAAATTAACCTTTTTTTAATGGTTAATCCCTTTTTAATCCCTGCTTACCACCCCGGATCATGTTCTCTGCTCCCAGAAGATTGTGGGCACGGTACCCAACTAAGCGGAATGTGAGGCCGTTCCCAGGGCAGGTGTTCCTGGGAATGCTGCAGAAGTCCAGGCAGAGGTTCTGGGGGGGATTTTCGGGGATCCAGGGATGGGATGCTTCTAGAGAACGGTGCAGAAGTGAATGTCATGATGCTGGAGGGAGGTTTAGTTTTGTTTCAAGATTTTAGAGAGAATGATAACACCAAACTTTAGAGAAGCTCTGCTTTGCCGTGGTCATTTTTAGTATCTGAGGAAGAACTTCTTCTGCCCTCAATAAAGGTCACCAAGGAAAGCTGTATTAAGGTCATTATTTAATCTGATGAATTTTGCACTGGTAGAAAGATGATTATTTTTTAATGTGTTACATTTCAGACATCAGACCTAGACAGCGTCGCTCTCCCAGCATTCACAAAGAGCTGCTTTGTTCCAAGGTGTTATCTCAGAAATGCGGGTCAGAGGCCCTTTTAGCGAAAAAGGAAAGTGCAGGTGTTAAATATATCAAATATTGAGCAGGCTTTGCTGGGATTTAGCATTGCACAGAGCTAGTCCTGGGGAGAGGGGGCAAGCAAAGGGCTCAATGCTGATTAATCACCACGGTTTCAATGAGGAACACAAAGAATAAACCCAAAAATTTACCCCATCACCAAGCCAAGAATATTTGTCTCTCCCAGCAGTTTAATTTACTGCTGCAGGCTGGAAATGCAGAAATAAATGGGGGCTGAGGATGGGAATTCTGAGGAGATACCAGGGCATAGACCTTGAACGTGGACAGCGGGGGTGGGAGGGATTGTGAAGGGGAGTGGTGCTCCCAGGGCTCTCATTCTTGGCTCCAGCACTGCCTCCTCCTTCCTTTCGTCCCAAAAGGTCAGGGAGGGCAGGACAGGCAGGGCTGTGCCCAGGGATGGAGGGACACACACGGGTGCCACAGGAGGGGCAGGGCTGTGCCCCGGGATGGGGACACACACGGGTGCCACAGGAGAGGCAGGGCTGTGCCCAGGGATGGAGGGACACACACGGGTGCCACGCTGGGCACTGTTCTGCCCGGGCTAATGAAGCTGCCAGGATGACAAATGACAGCCCAGGCTCGTGGAACAGCCCTGCCCTGGTGTGTCTGGCGGGGATTTGCTCCCTCCCTGCCCTTCCACAGACACCCACCATCATCCTTCTCCTCCCGGGAGCGCGCGGGGAGCGCTGGCTAACACACATCTTCCTGGGAATGAAAGATGGAAATCCTGGTTACAAACGGGCTCTGTCTCCAGGGGGGCAGGAGGAAGGAGCAGCCCACAGGCACGAGGTGCAGCTCCCACCAAACCCAGGGCACCATTCCCACTCCGCTGCGAGGGGGAGGCGGCTGAAGAGCTCCCTGTGCCAAACGAGCTTGGGGTCGCAGAGGGCAAAGTGCTCCACAAACTGGGAGGTCGCGGCGATTTGAGCAGCTGCTCCGGTCCTGGCACAGCTTCCCAGCCTTCCCAGTAACCTGGGAGTCCTCAAATTAACACGTGATTGTTAAAGGAAGAAGATAAAAGGAATAGACAGCAAAGCTGCTAAGGTTTAGGCAGTGAAATCCCCCCAGGACGTGTCACCTGGATTGCTGTGCTTCCTTCCAGCAGGATTTGCCTTTCAGGGATTTAGAGGGAGGGGTGTGGAAATGATTTACTCCCGGATCGTGACAAACATTCACCTGCTGGTTCAGCCTCCATGGGAAATAACACGGGATCAGGGAGCGGTTCGCGTTGGGAGGGCGGGATATTTGTCCCTAAGGAAAGGAAAAAAGTTAGCAGGGAAAGTGGGTGGGGTGGTAGGAGAAGCTGGGAAAGATGGGAATCAAGGATTCCCAGCGTCCTGGTAAGCTCTACCCGCCTCCCAAAGGAATCGCTGCATCCCTGGGGAGCCGCAGGGAACCCTGGTGCGGGCTCAGCCCGGAGCTGTGCTTGGGCACTCAGCTGAGCCAGCTGCAGGTGACAGGCTCGGCCTCGGCCCCTACAGCACAAACCCAGCCCGTGAGAAACACATCCAGTGCCAGTTTATGGAATTCTGGGAGGTGGCTGGATTTTACTTGGCCAATTCCCACCCTTTTCCTTCGTGCCAAAGCAGGAAGCTCCCTCAGGCAGGATTTAAGGGCAGATCGATCACCTGTAAAATCCATGAGCGACTCCCCAAATATCAAGGCTCTGCCCTTTATTAGACAATTTTTTACAAACAATCAGCAGAAGAAGGTCTGGAATTTGGAAAAGCTGCCCCCACTCGGCCGTGGCAGCTGCACCTTTGCACTTAGCTGTGCTCGTATGATTTATTAGATTTTACTGCCCAAAAATTGTAAAAATAGAGCATATTTAGAAGTGCCCAAGGCTGGGTTGGATGGGGCTTGGAGCAACCTGGGATAGTGGGAGGTGTTCCTGTCCGTAGGGTGGAATGAGATGAGCTCTAAGGCCTGTTCCCACCTGAACCATCCTGGGATTCTGGGATTCCAGCCTCCCCTGGCACATCTGCCTGTTTCCATAAATAGCAGCAGTGTGAATTCAGCTGGTGTTTAATCCCTCTCCATCTTTCTAGAAAATGTTTGGGTTTTATAGAAATGATAAAATAAAAGGTCTGGTCAGGTAGGAGGTCTCGGGGAGATTTTATTTACAGGAGCTCTGTGTGGCTGAACTGAAGAGGAAAATACAAGCCCCAAACTGAACATGGTTCTATTTTGGAACAAATGCTGCAGGCTTATCCTCTGAAAAAGGTTTGGGGAAAGAAGGGTTTGTTTCACAGTCTTGGTTAAAACCACGTTTCCAGGCTCTTCCTGCCTGAATCCAGGGGAAAGAGGGTTAGTGTAGATCTTCCAGGATCACTGAAATCCCCCAAACCTACCAAGCAAAATTATTTGTTCATAGGTCCTGAGCTGGAAGGAACTCACATAGATCATTCAGACAGCCCCAAAAATCTCAGATTTCATTTCTCATTAACTTTAAATCCCAAAGGCAGCCTGAAAAAAAACCAGAAATTTGGAAATTCAAGTTCTTTTCATGAGTAAGTGCTTTATTTACATGTTGGACCGGGCTTGTAGCACTTGGCAGAGCCCTGTGATCCACAGCCATGGATCCTGTGGGAAGCGCTCCTGCCCTGCCCTGCCCTGCCCTGCCCTGCAGCACCTCAACCCCACTGTGCTTCCATCACCGGCACCTCCCAGGTGCCTGCTCAGAATCAGCCCATCAGTAATTAGTTCTCCAGCAGGTGTGAGATACTAATTAGCTCTCCTAAGGCTTGAGGACCTCTATTTTCTAACAATGTTCTGCCTACACTCCTGCTTTCAGGTTTATTTCCTGTGGAAACAGCACTGAGTTGGGTGCAGTGTCCACCCACCTGCCAGGATAATTCAGAATAATTTCTGAACCAAATATCCAATTTCATCCAGATTTGAAGGAGGATTCACAGTCTCCAAATTAATTAATTTTCCACAAGGTGCAGAAAAATTGACAGCTGGATAGAGGGAAGGGTGAAGCAAAGAGATGCTTCTGTGGCCTCCGAGGAAGAGAATTCAGCTGTTGCCCCTCCGGCTGGTCACAAGCAGATGGGCAGCCAGGTTATTCCATGATTCCTGAAGTGTCCTGGGGATGCCTGATGTCACTGTGGAGTGAGTGACAGAGTGATGGATGAGGGAAATCTCATCCAGGGGGTGCTGGGGGACACCGAGCTGTCCCTGAGGCAGCAGAGTGTCCTGGGGCTCCTGGGGGACACCGAGCTGTCCCTGAGCCAGCAGAGTGTCCTGGGGCTCCTGGGGGACACCGAGCTGTCCCTGAGCCAGCAGAGTGTCCCGGGGCCAAGGAGGCCAATGGGATCCTGGGGGCAGCAGGAAGAGCATTCCCAGCAGGGCAGGGAGGGATCCTGCCCCTCTGGCCAGCCCTGGGGGCACCTCTGGAGTGCCGTGTCCAGCTCTGGCTCCTCAGCACAGCAGGGCCAGGGAGCTGCTGGAGCGGGGCCAGCGGAGGCTGCGGGGCCGAGGAAGGGCCTGGAGCATCTCCGTGCCCAGGAAAGGCTGAGGGAGCTGGGGCTGTGCAGCCTCGAGAGGAGCCCCAGCTGAGAGGGGCCCTCAGCCCTGGGTGTCCCTGGCTGCAGGGAGGGCTCCGAGCAGGGCCCGGGCTCTGCTGCGGGGGCCCAGCGATGGCACCAGAGCGACGGGCAGGGCCCGATGGCAGCAATTCCCCCCGCACAGGAGGCACAACTTCTGCCCTGGGCAGTGCCCAGCCCTGAACAGATTGTCCAGAGAGGCTGTGGGGTCTCCTCCCTGGGGCTGTTCCAGAGCTGTGTGCACACAGTGCTGTGCCCTGTGCTCTGGGATGGCCCTGCTGGAGCAGGGAGCTGCCACCAGGTGCCCGCTGTGCTCCCTGCAGCCTGAGCCGTCCTGGGATCCTGTGAAATCCTAATACTTCCTTTGCTCCTGGTGCAAACTCCTTTCTTTTCCTGCTGTCACACACAGCTGAGACCTCAAAAAGGATCACTAAAGGAGGTGAAGAGCAGTCTCTGTTGTCTGATGTGTACATCTGCCATGAGGTGTGATGTGCCTGCCACTGTTGCACTTTTCCTGGCAGAACAATTTGAGCACTGGCCTGCAGCAGAAAAAAACTCCTTTGACTTTTGGGTCTAGATAATGTTTTGAAGATACAATACGAATTTAATGTGTCGAGTAGGAACAATTATTTGCTCACTTATAATGAGAATTATGGCAGCAGTGCAATACCAATTTTCTCCCCACTAAAAGGAAGTCCTAATTAGAATGATAATGTCTCTGCTTTGGAGAAGCTTTTAAAGGAACTGCGAGGTCACCTCCACTTTTGTGGGAATTGGCAGCTCATTCTCAGTTTCCTTTTAGTCGTGACTCTCACCACAAACCCACAGCCTCCCACTAAATGAAGTTGCACAATAGCTGAGTTTCGATTAGACATACTCAGGGTTTCTTCTGCCCTGTACAGGGAATTCAGGGTGATACTTATTGCCTATTATATTAACTCCCTAGAAATCGAGAGTTATTGTGCCTTTTACATTCACTTCCTACGAATTAAAGGGAACAAGACCTGTGTTTTAACTCTTGATTTTCAGGGTCACATCTGAGAACTCCGAATGATTTCAGTGTGTGCCGTGTCTGAGGGTAGAGAGCGATGTCTGTATCAAGATTTCAAGGCAGGTGTTAGTAGGAAGTACAGAAAACCGCATTAAAATATGGCTAAAATATGGTTAATAAAAATCTCAAATGGTGCTTTTGTTCTTCTTCTGGCCATTTTTAATGCGTGATGTGACTCGTTGGGTGGCTGAATTGACCAGCACTGGCCATGCACCTCCTTCCTCCCTCCCTCCCTCCCAGCACTTTTCCATGTTGTTTTCCCTTTTTCCTGCCCTGCTGCCCAAATCCCAGCCTGTCTTGTGACCCTCTGCACCCTCCACCACTGCCAACATCTGGTGTGCCTTGGCCAGGCGCTGCCAGCCCTGGGATCTGCTCAGAGCGGGTTATATAGCACAGAATCTGTGAGTGGCCAGGGGTTGTGTTTGTGATTTTTATCTGAAGTGGATCAACCAAGCCTCTTAAACTCATTAATAAAAATTAGCAGGGTATTTGCAACATACAATTTGCACCATCAAACCAGGAGCTGAAAGGAGCCAGAGCAGCAGCTGGACATGAAGGCAAACCAATACCTGCTAATGAATTTCGCAGATTAAAAGATTAAGAATTTAAAGCCTAAAACGGGCTTTGCACATTCAGCTGTATAACTGGTTTATTCCTCTTCTCCCTCTCCCTTGAAATCCTTTTTCCGCTATAAAGTTGTAGGAGAGTCCCCCTTGTGGCCCTGGCCAGGAAAGCATCGCTGGGATTTTTTTACCTGCTTTAATCTTCCCCACCTGCTCTGCAAGTTAAATCAGAGATTCTTCCCCGTTTGGGATGGAAGTGACCTCAAAAACCATCTCATTCCACCCCCTGCCATGGCAGGGACACCTTCCACTCTCTCAGGCTGCTCCAAGCCTCGTCCAGCCTGGCCTCGGACACTTCCAGGGGTGGAGCAGCCACAGCTTCTCTGGGAATCTGTGCCAGGGCCTCGTCAGCTGGGGCTGCATCACAGCCTCTGTGAAATGTGGTACCGGAGCAGGGAGAAAAGGGGTTTTGAGGGATTTTCCTCCATTCTGAAAAGCTGAAGTGGGGAAGAGGAAAAAAGTCACTGGGTCATAGAATCCTTGAGGGTGGAAAAGCCCTCTGAGATCACCGAGTCCAACCATTCCCCAGCACAGCCGTGTTCACCACTGACCCTTGTCCCCAAGTGCCACATCCAAGGGCTTTTGAACACTTCCAGGAAGGATGAGTCCCCCGCTTCCCTGGGCAGCCTGTCCCAAGGCCTGCCCATCCTTCCAGTGAAGAAATTCTCCCTAAAATCCAAACAGTCCTCAGAGCCCCCATAGCTACATCAGCCCCCACAGTCCCCACCGCCCCATAAGCCCTCACAGCCCTGAAGGGCCTCACAGCCCCCAGACCCATCTCAGCCCTCACAGCATTAACTGCCCTCAAACCCCATAGCCCTCACAGAGTCCTCAGAGACCTCACAGCCCTCAAACCCCATAGCCCTCACAGAGTCCTCAGAGACCTCACAGCCCCCAGAGCCATCTCAGCCCTCAAACCCCATAGCCCTCACAGAGCCCTCAGAGACCTCACAGCCCTCATAGCCCCCAGAGCCCTGAGAGACCGCAGAGCCCCCAGGCCCATCCCAGGCTTCACAGACCCCACTGCCCTCACAGCCACCAGAGCCCTCAAAGCCCCCATAGCTCTTACAGACCCCATAGGTCTCTCACACCCTATAGCCCCTCTGTCGTGGTTTGACACTGGCCCAGCACCAGGCACCCACGAAGCTGCTCGGTCACCCTCCCCTCCCACAGCTTGG
>VZTD01005029.1:694564-739532 GCA_013397725.1 Rhagologus leucostigma
GGTGGGATGGGATGGGATGGGGTGGGATGGGATGGGATGGACCTGGAAGGATCTCCCCCAGGCTGCACCTCTAAGTGCAAAGAGCTTTTACCTGCTCTGGCACCTGGGATGAACCAATTCAGCTCCAGGCCAGGCTGGACACTGGGGCTTGGAGCAGCCTGGGACAGTGCAAGGTGTCCATGCCCATGGCAGAGGTGGCACTGGATGGGCTTTAAGGTCCTTCCAACCCAAACCACTCCATGATATTGGGGTGCTGGAATTCTCGTGGCCTCCTTTGGTGACATCAGATGCTCCATGTGAGCCCTGGGATTTCTTTATTTCTTTATTTGTTTGCTTTGGGGCCAGGATTCCAGCCCTGAAATTCCTCAGCTGATGCCAAGAATTTAAGCTGGAGTTGGGAAGGCCAGAAAAGGCTGTGCTCCCAGAGAACGTTCCTCGGAAAAGTCACTTAACCCTTAACATCCCAAAGCTCATAGCTGCATCCCAGGGAAATTGCACACTGGGATTTGGGAACTGGGGGGATTTTCCAGTCAGACCTGGCTACCAGCATAACCCAAGCAGTAGGACAGCCTTCAAGAAGAATTAAATCCCGCAGTCCCATTGGGTTGATGGAGATTGGAACTCAAGTTCATTCCCTCCCTGTGGAGTTGGAAATATCCTGTGCAGGCTCCTGGTCTCAGGTGTCACCTCTCGAAAATGCTCCTAGGAATTTCTGAATGTGAGGAATGATGACATTTCCTGGACCTTTGGTGGTTTCTCCTCATGGAAATATTATCCCATGGGAGTCTTTCTTGTGTTATCCTTTCTTTCCACTCTGAGGAATTTTGACGTCTCAGTAAAACCGAGGAAGTCAATCAACCTAAAGCCGCCTGGTGAATGTAAAGCCTGAGGAAAAATTAAGCTTAAAAATTAGAATAAAATTCTCCAAACCAGCATAATATGAACTCTGATTTGGGGGTTTTGGGGGTTATATCCAGATTCATCCATGCTGAGGTTATTCCTGGAGCCTGGACATGAATATGTTGTATTTATGAAGACCCCTGGGTCAAGTTTTCTGTCCTGAGGAAAGCCAGAGCTGGAAGTTTCACACCTGATTCTCCTGCTCGGAACAAGGTCCTCCTTCCCCCAGGAGAAACAGCTGGAAGGTTACCTGGGAAATGAGGGCAGGAGAAGTGTGCCACGGAGTTATGAAACCCCTCAAGGTGACTGCCAAGACCAAGGGAAGATGTGTCCAAGGGGAAAAGGAACAGGAATTCAGGACCAAAGTGCTGATGTGGAAAATTTTGGGTGAGCTGTTCTTAACGGGGAGGAGTGAACTTTCCACTTTTTGAATCCTTTTCTATTGAAAATCATTTTAATCTCCTTTGGAAAATATCCTTGGGTTTTGTACGCCCCAGTCCTTTAAAAGAGGAGGGAATTGCCAGGGTCCGGCTGCGTGTCCTCAGTTTATCCACAGTGGTATTCCCAAAAAAAGTCACTAGAGGGGGATCACGAAACGCACAAACTCTGCATTAAAATACCGAATTTTCTCCTTTTTCTGCTGCTGGCTGTGGAAGGAGGAGGGGGCTGGAATTCTTTTCCCACCTCTGAGGATTGGAAGCTGAGGATAATTTTGAGAGGATGCCAAGTGAGATCCACTCTGGGAAAAAGCCTCGGGGGAAGTTACCTTTGGGGTTTGTGCAGGTTTGAGGTTTAATGTACGGATGTGTGGAGCATGGAGTGACCTCAGTTCCTTCACTGTGGTCCCGGAGTCACCAGAACAAACTTTTCCAAAGGTTTTTTGCAGCGACTTATCCTGTTTTATCCATGGCAAAAATGTCATTCCACTGTCAAATAATCCCAAACTGTGTCGGCGTCTCTCTATAGAGAGATCAAATATTGGATTTGTCAGGATAATGACCTGTTCCTAAATGTGACGGGAATGTGGAAGGGGTGGGGAAAGGGAATCAACAACGAGCAAGAGGCAGATGGGCAAAATAACCCAGTTAGGGGTTGATTAATAGGAGAAGGGAGAACGGTTTTAGACTAAAAAAAGGGATTTAGATGGAATACTGGGAAGGAATCCTTCCCTGGGAGGGTGGGCAGGTCCTGGCACAGGGTGCCCAGAGAAGCTGTGGCTGCCCCTGGATCCCTGGCAGTGTCCAAGGCCAGGTTGGAGCAGCTTGGGACAGTGGAAGATGTCCCTGCCCATGGCAGGCGTGGCACTGGATGGGATTTAAATCCCTTCCCACCCAAATCATTCCATGACTCTGCAATTCTCTGATCGTGATGCAACATAAACCACACACAGGGAATTTCTTTGACTGAGAAGATATTTCTTATTTAATTAAATCTTAGCTATTTTTCCATGGTTTGGGGCTGTTTCTTCTATTTAATTTTTTTTTGTAATTAATGTTTGCTGTTGATGACACAAATTCTCCTGGATATCAGCACCAGGAAAACCCCCGCAGTTCGAAATGTTACAGGTGTGCCAGCATTTTGCTCTTTCCCACCTCTGTTTTAAGGCCCTAAAAGAGATATCCCAAAACCCCACCAGTGCCTGGTGTGCCAGGACACTGAAATATCCCAGGATTTGGAACAGCAGGAATATCCTATTGACTCCAACAGTGTTGGAACAGCAGGACACAACACCACAGGGGTTAAATCTGTGTTTAACTGCTCCCTCGGTGTGTGCTGGGCTTTAAACAGAGGGGAGCAGGGCTGGTTTTAAGGCTTTTCCCTCTGGATTCGCTGTTCCACCTCCCGCCATGACTTCCCTGCGGATGGGAATGACCTTGGATTTGCTGCCAGGGCCATCCTATTGACCCGTGGTCGATACTCCGGGACTGGAAGTGGTGTGGGGTGTGTTAATTCCACATTTCCCTTCCCTAAAGCAGCGACACAATAACCAGTGGGATCGGAGAGCACCGGGGCTGGTTCCAGGTAATTGAATCCATCTGGATTTCGGCCTCGTGTCCTGTAGGAAACCACAACTACAAGGTGCTGAAAAACCCCCTGTGAGGCTGGGGAAGGGCAGCGGACCTTTCCAGAGCTGGAATGTTGTGTCCCGGGAAGAGTGCTTGCAGATGTTCACCGTTAGCGGTGCTCGGATGACACCTGGACACAAAGCCCTGCCAGGAAATGGCCAAACAGGGGGAATTTTTCACGTGGAAAGGCAAACACGCTCCATCCTGCTGTGTGTAAGTGTGTCTGCTGTGGAGAAATATTCCCTGGGGACCGTGGAAATGCATCAAACCCCGTAAGAAGCCTGATAATCCAAGTTCCCTGTCCTGAACACATATTTTGTCTGAAATACTTTGTTGGTAACGTGTCAGGTTAAAGATCCCCCCCTTTAATTCTTCACAGCCCAAGCGCTGTGAAATATAAAAGTTATCCCCAAGTCCTTGACAGCACGTTTGGGCTGGAAGAAGAGGACTTTAAATGGGAATAAATAATAAATTAATAAACAATAAATAAATAATAAATAATAAATAATTAAATAATTAAATAATTAAATAATTAAACAATTAAATAATTAAATAATTAAATAATTGATAAATAAATACTAAATCATAAATAATTAATAAATAAATGGGAATAAAGATAAATGGGAAGGGCTCAATCATGACCAAAAACTGCACCATATCAGGCAGTCCTTGTGTGAACCTGAGCAATATCAGGGATTGTCTGGTTTTGGGCTTATTGATGGAGGTTCTCCTCCTTCTGTGATGTCCTGGGAACACTGGCCGTGACTGGGAGTGATTTGGGGTTGGGGTTTGTGTGTTTCTGGCAGAAGGGTGTGACCAGAGCAGCTGAGGTGAGGCAGGAGCAGATGTCACCGAAAAAATCAACCTCCAGCACCTCTCCTGCTCTCTGCCTCTCACACTCCAATGCTTTTTATCAGTATGAGGGTTTTTTTCCCCATTTTCTTTCCATTTCATCCAGCTTTTCCCCAGTGCAGGTCCTGTACCTCCAGTACCCCACTAGCCACAGCCTCACCTGTTCTCCTGCTGGGACAGCAGATCCCAAAGGTGTGATCCATCCCCTCCCACCTTCCCTGAACCTGCCAGTGCAGGAATTGACCTTGGAACTGTTTCCTTCAGGCCTGTCTGCTCCCAGGGCTGACCCTGAGCCAAAAACTGGGATGAGGGATCTTTTGATCTTCATTTCACCCTGGCTGGAGATGAGAAGCCCCAAAGTGCAAACACCCACAATTCCAAGCCTACTTTATTCCCTGAAATGTGACCCGAGTTTTGCCACCTCCCAGCTCCTGCTGCCCTGTGTGGATGCACTTCCTTCATCGCTCCAGCTCCCAGTGCAGAACCCAAGGCAAGAGCAGCTCCTCGCTGCTTTGTGCAGCTTTACAGCAAATTAGGTTCACCTTGAAGTTGTAAAGAAATGGTTCCATTTGTTCCTTACACTTTGATCTTGTGGGGCTGCAGAGGGAAGGAGCTGGGAGAGGAGGAGGTGTTTTACAGGCAGCAAAAATCCTCCGGGAGCTGCCTCAGCAAATTCGGGTCTGGGCTGGAGCTGCCAAATCCGATGTGTGATCCTAAATTGCAGTGAACTTCAAGTCCTTCAGACCTCTGAGGTCTTAATTATCAAGCGGGGTAGAATAGAACCCATCAAAACCTTCCCTTTCTCTCTTTTTTATTCATTTATTTTTTAATAAAGTGCAATTATTCAGTCACTTCCTGTTGGAAAAAAAGGATTCAACCCAAACTCCATTGCTTTTATCACTTTTGTCTTCTGGGCCAAGCAGGGGGAGTTACAAATTCTCTTGTTTTGGGGAACAGGGAGGCAAGAAATAAAGTAAAAAACATTTTGTGCTATTTCTGAATATGGAAGGCAAAAGTGCTGTAGTGACAGGACAAGGGGGAATGGGTTCAAACCAAAAGAGAGAAGGATTAGATGGGATATGGGGAAGGAATTCCTGGCTCTGAGGGTGGGCAGGCCCTGGCACAGGGTGCCCAGAGAAGCTGTGGCTGCCCCTGGATCCCTGGCAGTGTCTCAGGCCAGGCTGGACACTGGGGCTTGGAGCAGCCTGGGACAGTGGAAGGTGTCCCTGCCCATGGCAAGCGTGGCACTGGATGGGATTTAAGGTCCCTTTTCCCTCATTTTCCCCCTGATAAATGCAGGACTCTACTCTGAAGCACATGGCCTCTAAAAGAAATCCAACTGGCCAGCCCAGATTTTTATAACCACGGCAAAATGAAGCTTTGGGGTGCATTATTTTAGGTTCTGGCAGCAACTGGAGGTGATTCGGAAAATCCCTAGACTATATGGACTACACAGAATATACAACTCCAGGTTTAGCTGGGCAATAAAAGTCACCAACTTCAATGTCTCCCTAATTAAATGCCTCAGTTTTTGACTGGGAAGTCTCTTCTACCCCAAGTCACTGTGATTTATGGGGAGAGAGAAACAAAAGGAGCCGAACTGCACGATTGCAATGAGAAAGAAAAAAATCTCTCCCCTCTTCTTCCCGCAAAAACGAAGAAGCCCAAAGCATCAGCCTGAGTCTTGCCAAACTCCCGGCTCCCGGAAGCAGCCGAGTGCTCGGACAAGCCGGAGCTGGATGAATGAGCAGGGTGGAGGGGGCTCTCGGGGTGCGGAGGTCCAGATCCACATGAATCAGCGGGAAGAGCTCCCTGCAGTCCTTGACATCGGCCTTTCATGCCGAGCTGCTTCCAGTTAAGCGGCTCATTAACGGTGCATCTCTTGCATCATCAGATTCCCTCAGGAGCCGGCTCAAATTCCTCCTCGTCCTTGCTGGCTGAGGCACAGCGACATCCTCCTAAAATCCTTGGCATGTGTCTCCTGGATGGAAAGGGCTGGAATGAATCTCCGTGTGTCCGAACAGCTCTTTTTCCAAGAGGATTTCCGAGGGCTGCTTGCGTTGTTGTTAATAAAGCACCTCCATTTATCCAGCAGCTCTGCAGGGATCAGGAACAGAAACTTCAGTGTGTCGAAAATCCAGCTGCCTGGGCCACAGTCAGATGCTGGAATGTAAATTTTTCCTCTCTTTTTTTATAATGTAAAGACAGCAAATGTTACAGGTTCTCCACGGTGTAACATTAATCAAAGTTCCTCATCAGCTGCAAGCCACACTTCGGGATGTGCTTCTCCAGGGCAGCCCGGAGCCAAGCAGGAGTCAGGCTTCTCATGGATGTCTCCTGGAATTCTGTTCCACCAGCACCAGTGTGGGTTCAGGCTGTAGCCCGGGATCTCATCCTGGGATGGAGGCTGGGAGAGGTTTGTGCCTGAAGGAACCCACAGAAAACATGGAGAGGGATTATTTCCAAGGGCATGGAATGACAGGCCAAGGGGGAAAAGCTTCAGGGGATAGAGGGCAGGGCTGGATGGGATATTGGGAAGGAATATCTGGGAGGGGGGGCAGGCCCCGGCACAGGGAGCCCAGAGCAGCTGTGGCTGCCCCTGGATCCCTGGCAGTGCCCAAGGCCAGGCTGGACACTGGGGCTTGGAGCAGCCTGGGACAGTGGGAGGTGTCCCTGCCCATGGCAGGGGTGGCACTGGATGGGCTTTGAGGTCCCTTCCCACCCAAACCAGTCTGGGATTCCTTCCACAGATCCCTGAACTTTGAGGGTTTCTTGCAAGTCTGTGAAAACACAGTCGCAAACTGCTCCCCTTTTCCATGTTCTTTGGGAATGCCTTCCCACGCACCCTGCAGTGGGAATGCTGGTTGCAGCCAAAAGCAGGGATGTTTTAAGGCGGAAAAGCTGGAATTGCTGCAGGATGGCAGCACTGGTCCGGATTTAATCATGGCCTGTGCCAGGGGTGTTTGTGAGGTCATTGCTGTTCATTTTAGACCTTGCACTCATTACCTCGGGTCCACGATCCCAGTGAGCCTGGGGCTGCTGGATCCCCTTGGATAATCCAGTTTATTTCCACGCTCACAACTTCCAGTGGTTCTTTCGCAGGCAGTGCACACACAGGGAGCCTGTCCCTGCTCCCTGCCAGGGAGCTGCTGACCACTGCCTTCTGCTTTCTTCGGGTTTTACTAATTCTCCTCCTTCGGTCTCTGCGGCTTTTAGTCCATCCCAAATAAATTCCTGCTTGGACAAGGTCCTTCTCAGTGTTTGGCCTGTTCCTGCCCAGCCAGCCTGGGGCTGGTTTGCTTTTATCCCTTCAGGCTTATGCATGATTAAGCAAAATTTCATTGAATTTGACTGCAGAACTGTGCTTAGAAACACCTTTGTGTTGATATTTGCCATGTGAAACCCACAGAGACCTCACAGAAACCCAGACTGGTTTGTAAAAGAAACAGGCTGCAGGTTCATGCACCTGATGCCAAGTTTGCTCTGTGGTCACCGGGTTAAGCCTGGTCTAAGTTCATTTAAAAGCCTCATTTAATGCCTTCGGTTTAATTTGGTAGCAGTCATTCACGAAACCACAAGACAGGCAGAAGTTTGACTCTGAATTGGTGTTTGAAGTGCTCCAGGCCAGGCTGGACGGGGCTTGGAACAACCTGGGATAGTGGAAGGTGTCCCTGCCCATGGCAGGGGGTGGGAATGAGATGAGCCTTAAGATCCCTTCCAACCCAACCCATTCCACGATTCTTTCCATGATTCTCTGCTGTTCCTGCTCCTTTATGCTATCACATCAGCACTTTGGCAGTGTTTGTCCAATGTTCCCTGGGCAGGAGCTCCGTGTGGAGCAGGTGAGGGTCAGGGCTGGCTCCAGGCTGCCTCGGGGTGAGCTGGGCATTCCGGAGCTGCCACTGCCCAGCCGGGCATTCCGGAGCTGCCAGCCCGAGCTGCTGCATCCCGAGTGCCCTGGCTTGGTGTTCCTGCAGCACCTGGGCAGCAGATGTTGAACAGCTGGGCAGAGGGACAGCTGATCCTCTTGGTCATCCGGATGTCCCAAGCCCTGGCCATGGGAATGTCCCGTGGTATGGACAAAGCACGCTGTGGAAAAGGTGATGCATCCCGGTGAATCTGGATGATGATGATGATGATGATGATGATGATGATGATGATGGTGATGATGATGATGATGATTAGCAACGAAGAGGTTCTAAACTGCCACTGTGGCCACATTTTTGGGGCCACATTTTTCAAAGCTGGGGGCTGATCAATCTTTGCTTCAAGCCAGTGCCAAAAATCCCACTTTTTTCTACCTCTGGGATGGCTTTCTGCTTTCCCCCAAAAATCCCACTGCCAGCAAGAGGAACTAGAGAGCAGGAAAGGGTGAAGTGCGGTGAGCTCAGCACCTAAATCGTGGCAGTGGCGTCAGCGACGTGTCTGCAGTCAAGGCTTTGGCCATGGATTTTAGCTCTTCCAGGGATGAGTTCCCACTATTCTGCTGACAGTGGAGAGGAACAACTCAGACCCTGGAATCTTTGGGAGTAGGTTCAGCTCATTCCTGTGCTGCAGATTTTCTTTGCCTTGGGTAGTTCCCCTGTTTTTAAAAATCACTCTGGGTGCCTCTAACTCCCGAGGCTTGGGAACGTCTCCGAGGTGCTCCCAGCTGCTGGAATGCCTTTGAATGACAGCACCGCTTCCATGGAACTCCTCTGTGTTTCCTTTTGAATTCTTTCCAATCCCAGCAGCTTCGACAGAGCTGTCCCCAGGCAGAGCCGGTGGAAATTGGGTGCAGAAAGATGCAATGATTCAAGGAAGGCTAAGTACAGCAGTGTCACTTTTTTCAGAGGGAAAAAAGATTTCTCCAGAGCAGCTCTGCATCCTCAGTTGAAGTGGCAGACAGGAAATGGTTTTTTTTTTCTTCCTTTCTTTAGGTCTCAAAGGATGTTCCTTTGTTAGAAAGCCAAACCCCCATTTCCTCTGTTTCTTGTAGCAAACCTGGTGAACACAGAGCCGACTTGGCACCGACTGCCTGAGCTTGTAGCCGGTTTCTTTTACAAACCCGTTCGGTTTGAGCGCTGGAAGTCTGCCTTTATTTGCTGCTGCAGAGCTTGGTAGGCAGCTAATTGATGTTCTTGTGGCCAGATGCTGCAGCCTGCCCTGATGTTAACGAACCTCCACTTCCAAAAAGTCTCCCAGAGGATAACAGCAGCCCACGTGTGCTGGAAGTCCCCAAGGCAGCTGTTTGATGCTGAGGAGTGGCCTGGTCTCAATCCTCACTCTGCAACAAATTCCGCCTTTCTCACCCCAAATCCCATCTCTTGAATGTGGCTGGACTCAGAATAGAGGTACCCAAGGTGGATTTGGGAACAGGAGCGGCAGCTGTGGACAGCCCCAAACCTGCTTTGAGGAGGGCTGGTTGCAGTTTGGGGCTGCAGCCAACACGCGGAATGGCAGGATGGAAATTCCAGGAGCGTTTCGAAATCAGTCTCAGAGCAATGCAGGTGCTGTGGGCACAGCCCAGGGCTTGGGAAAGCTGGGAATGGGGGATGCTGCAGGAGTGTGGTGTGAGGGTTTGAGGCAGGTACTGCATGGCTGGGAGGGTTGAAGAAGGACTGCCAGGGTTTAGGGAAGCACCAGCTTAAACAGCACAAAGGTTTCGGGTGGTCCTGTGCAGGCCCAGGAATTCTTGTGGGTCCCTTCCAAGGCAGGGTGTTCCCTGATCCTGCGAAAGCTGAGACACGGCGAAAAGCACCGCTGGAATCACAGAATCACGGAATGCTTTGGGCTGGAAGGGACCTCAAAGCCCCTCCAGTGCCACCCCTGCCATGGCAGGGACACCTTCCACTGTCCCAGGCTGCTCCAAGCCCCAGTGTCCAGCCTGGCCTTGGGCACTGCCAGGGATCCAGGGGCAGCCACAGCTGCTCTGGGCACCCTGTGCCAGGGCCTGCCCACCCTCCCAGGGAACAATTCCTTCCCAATATCCCATCCAGCCCTGCCCTCTGGCAGTGGGAAGCCATTCCCTGTGTCCTGTCCCTCCAGCCCTTGGAAAGAGTCTCTCTCCATGTTTCCTTCAGGCTCCTTCAGGCCCTGCAAGGCCACAGTGAGGTCACCCCAGAGCTTCTCCTCTCCAGGCTGAACAATCCCAGCTCTCCCAGCCTTTCCTTATCATCTCCATGGCCTCCCCTGGACTCATTCCAACAGCTCCACGTCCTCCCTGTGCTGAGGACACCAGTTCATTTCTGGCTGTTTCTGGGACATCATTCTCAGCTGGAAGGCTGCAGGATCATCACGTGGCTCAAGCTGCCCTCACTTCCACGGATGCAGGACCCTAAGAGCACCAGCTGTGCTTTCCCCACATGCAGGGGGCTGTGCCTTAGTGGTGAATTAGCCACAAATTCCTTGCTTAAAAATTCCAGAATATTCCTACATGAGGTTTGTCTTTGATACATGAACCACAAGGAGAACGGCTAATTTAGGAAGGCCCTGACAACAAGCCTACAAATAAAGATTAGGGACTTATAAAGGACTTAATTACAGGCTGGAATTGTGATAGTTGGATATCTTAATTTAAAAGATTAGAATTGTTCTGCCTGCAAACCAACTGCAGAAACATTTTACAAGATTATCAGTGAAGACAATATTTTCAGAGATTAATTCCAGTTCTTACAGGAAACTGTAGGGCTGAAGGAGCACAGGGAAAAAAAGAAAACATGGAAGAAGAGGTCTGTTACATTGCCTGGCTTGGGCTGTGCCCTTTGCTTCTCCTGAGATTAAATTTGATCTTGACAGTCACTTCTGGGATGAAGGAATTGGCTGCCCTGCCGCGCCAAGAAAGCAGCGAGGAGTTCTGACTGCTGCAGTACAGTTTTTATAAAATGGAGAGCTGAAATTGCAGCTTGATCCAAGCCAGCACTGAATTTCAACCACCTTAGCCGGCAAGAAAAATAATATCCATTTTAATAAACTCAATCAAAATCATGTTATGGCAGAAATTGAGTGGTCAGCCTCAAAAAACACATGTAGGTGACTACAGGTCAGTGAAATCAATGCCTAATATGAAAATAACCACTGTTAATAATTTAATTATCAGTCTAGCTTTGATAAAATACAGCCATTAGCACCTCTCTGTTTTGCCTAAAATTTGTTTAGGTCACGTTCCCAACAAGAGTTTATTTTGTCTCCAACTTTTACTTTTTCTTTATAAAAATCTTCATATCAGGATGTGTTCAGAACATCTAAAAGCTCGTAACAACAAGGTTGTTCCAGGAAGGGATCGTGGAATTATAGACTTGTTTGGGTTGGGAAAGACGTTAAGATGATCAAGTCTGACCATTAATTGCTGTCACCTCTTTGCAGAGTCTTTCTTCCTACATGACTGGATTTGCCACTGAATTCCTTTTAAATGGGATCTGTTTTAAAAGAAATTCTCTTTCTTACTTGCCTCCTAATTCTGTGGGTCTTATGCAGGTCAGGGGTCCCCCAAAATAGAGAGGACCTGTGCAGGGAGGATAAACAGGAATCAAAGTTGGCCCACAGGTCTCACAAATCCCCCTGGCTCTCCAGAAGGTTGGCTTCATCTCTTTCCAATTCCGTTGGAAAAAAACACCCAACAAACTTTGTTTCAAACGGAGAAACACCAGGTAAATGCAGTCAGCTCAGACAGCTGAATCTGTGAGGCTGAAACCAGGACTCAGGAGTTGTCTGGGATTCATGTGCCAGTTGTAGGATCTAAAACCTTCTCAATGAAGAAACTGAACAAATTTCAAAAGAATATGGAGCCGGGCCAGGGAGGGTCAGGCTGGAGATCAGGGCAAGGTTCTTCCCCCAGAGGGTGCTGGGCACTGCCCAGGCTCCCCAGGGAATGGGCACGGCCCCGAGGCTGCCAGAGCTCCAGGAGCGTTTGGACAGCGCTGCCAGGGATGCCCAGGGTGGGGTTGTTGGGGTGTCTGTGCAGGGCCAGGAGCTGGTGATCTTTATGGACCCCTTCCAGCTCAGGATATTCCACAATTCTCTGATTTACTTGTGACTGAAGCTCAGAGCTGGCTGCTCCCAGGGCAGGCTGAGCTGTTCATCCTTCCCTCTTGTCCAGTGAATGTTGTGACTTCGTGAGGACATTTAGGGAGCTGAGGAGAGAGATGGAGAAGGACTTTTTACAAGGGATAGAGTGCCAGGACAAGGGGGAATGGCTTCCCACTGCCAGAGGGCAGGGCTGGATGGGATATTGGGCAGGAATTGTTCCCTGGGAGGGTGGGCAGGCCCTGGCACAGGGTGCCCAGAGCAGCTGTGGCTGCCCCTGGATCCCTGGCAGTGCCCAAGGCCAGGCTGGACACTGGGGCTTGGAGCAGCCTGGGACAGTGGAAGGTGTCCTTGCCCATGGCAGGGGTGGCACAAGCAGCAGCCCTCAAAGTCTGCAGGGCTGTTCCTGACAAGGAAACTCCTTGTTCTGATAGTTCTGAAGTCCCTCTGGAATACAGAAATCTCCAGTCTGGTATTTCCCGCTCTTGCTGGTCAGCTGAGCTGTAGATTTCAACAGCAGCTGCAGAGTTTGTGGTTCCAAGAGGATCCAGAAGTGTGTGTTCACACTTACCCAGCTGCCAGGGCAAAAGCTCTGCAGTTTCTTGATCCAGTTTGGTGCAAATCCCCACTTTAATGCTCGGCGATGCATTAGTGAGAAATCAGCCTCTGCAAAGGGTCTTTGAGGCCAAAGTGCCTTGCTGCACTGAAGGAAGGTCATTAGGAAGCTGGGCTGACCTCCCGGAGTGTCCTGCCAACCCCTGCAATCCCTGACACGTCCCCTAACCACCCCTCACCCAAACTCGAGCTTCACAAACTTGTCACAAATTCCCCATGCTGCCTCCTCGGAGCTGCTAATCAGTGCCATGCCTGGCTCCTCGTTTTTTTCCAACACAGTCGTGGTGCATCCTGTGCTTGCTTGATCCACTCGGGGACTGGGATGGTGCTGAAACCCTCGGTTGCTCCTTTTGAAGTGGATTTTATCCCTTCTGCCCCATGTGTGGTTTTTCCTGTGCTGGAAGGGCTGGATTTCCAAACAGACACTGCGGAGCCTGGCTTGTCCAACAGCTTTTTTAACGAGGGTTTCCAAATGTTTCAGGCAGGAAGAACCTAGATATTAATGCTCCTAGGAAAACAAGGAACTTGAACCGCTGCTGCTGAGCAGTTCATGATTTCCAGAGGTGCCGCAGCTCCTCAGATAAGGCTGGTGTGTGTTTTTGTGTTCAGCAGTAACTCAGGTTTAGCCGTGTGCATGGCTAAGACTGTGAGAAGCGTCTTTGGTGCTGTCGTGTCTAAAGATGGGCGTGAAGATCCCATGGAGTAATTTATTCCCGTTGTTTGGGCTAAGTGTGTGAGACAAGGAGGAGAGATGAAGGGTGGGAAGAGAAAAGGGAGGTGTTTGTGTAAGGCCGGCAGAGGTGATTGAGCTGGTGGCATAAAATGGGAACAGCAAAACAAGCGGGTTGGCAGCTGCAAAAAGCAATTTACCCTGCTGACCAATATCCCCTCGGCTGCATTTCCATGCTCGTTCCACAGCCTGAACGTTCCTGATCTTCCCAGTATCTCTTATTTCCCCTGGTGCCTAAAATCCGGCGTGGCGCGATCACTTGTGACTAAAAGTAATGGCAGCTCCATCCTGGCTCCCAGACCTGTGGCAATGCACAGAGGTCGCCCCTTCCCTGTGGGATGGCTCTGAGATCCCCTGGGATTTTCCCAAACTTCTCTGGGTAGGATGGGTATCAGATAAATATCAAACCTTGAGAGGACACTGTGAGCCTGCAGGTCAGGACACACTACAGGTGAGAGCCCTCAGTCTGACCCAGAGGTCACAGATGAAGCCCAGATGTGGCCACATCTGCCAGGCAGGAGATGAGACCCTATTTTGGGACCCCCACTAGAAGGACACTGAGGGGCTGGAGCGTGTCCAGGGCAGGGAACAGGGCTGGGAAGGGGCTGGAGCCCCAGGAGCGGCTGAGGGAGCTGGGAAAGGGGCTCAGGCTGGAGAAAAGGAGGCTCAGGGGGGCCCTTGTGGCTCTGCACAACTCCCTGACAGGAGGGGGCAGCCGGGGGGGTCGGGCTCTGCTCCCAGGGAACAGGGACAGGACAAGGGGAAACGGCCTCAGGCTGGGCCAGGGGAGGCTCAGGTTGGACAGCAGCAGGAATTTCTGCATGGAAAGGGTGCTCAGGCCTTGGCAGGGGCTGCCCAGGGAGGTTTGGAGTGCCCATGCCTGGAGGTGTCCAAGGAAGGCCTGGAGGTGGCACTCAGTGCTCTGGGCTGGGGACAAGGTGGGCATCGGGCACAGGGTGGACTCGGTGATCCTGGAGGGTTTTTCCAGCCTCAGGGATCCCGGGATTCTGTGATTAGGTAGAAAACCAGACAGCAGAAACTTTTCTGCATTGCAGACAGGGCATGACGATCATTTAAACACAATCCATGAGGTAGAAGGAGGTACTGGAGGAAAGAAAGAAAAAGAGAAGAGGGGGGTGTTTCAAGCTACAAAATCCAGCTCCTGCTCTGCACTGCAAAATTTGGACAGGTCTTGTTGGTTTAAGGCAATGAGCTCCTTGCTGCAATTCAGGAAGCAGCTTTTTAATTCCATTTAATACTAGAATTCATTGATTGTTTCCTATCAAGCTTTTCTGTGGACTACATGGTTTTGTAGACTTAAAAGATCAGGTTTCTTAAACTCTGAGTATTCCAGAGCTGCACAGCTGCTCCCCAGCTGTGAGCAGGTTTGTGTTGAGGTAACTAGTCTGAAATCCACCTGAGACCTGCCACGTGAAATGCAGAAAGGCTGTTAGCATTCAGAAAGATTTAGCTGCACTTTCCCACCCTTAACCTTGGCTTAAAAACTCCCTCAGCTGCTCCTGGGGCTCCAGCCCCTTCCCAGCTCCCTTCCCTGTCCTGGACACGCTCCAGCCCCTCCAGGGCTCTCTGGCCGGGCGGGCCCAGAACTGGACACGGCCCTCGAGGTCCCTCAGCGGGGCCAGCACCGGGGACGGGCCCTGCCCTGGGCCTGTGGCCACCCCATGGCTGGCCCAGCCCAGGGGCCACTGGCCTCGTGCCCCCCTGGGCACCCCTGGGCTCCTGTGCACCCCCAGGGCCTTTCCCGACGGGCCCTTTCCAGCCCCTCTGCCCCAGCCTGGAGCTGCAGGGCTTGGGGTGAGCCCAGGGCAGGACCCGGCACTTGGCCCTGCTGAACCTCAGCCCATGGATCCAGCCTGTGCTGATCCCTCTGCAGAGCTCCCTGCCCTCCAGCACATCCACACTCCTGCCCAGCCTGGGGTTCTCCTGAACTGACTGAGGCTGCACTCGATCCCCTCGTCCAGCTCATCAATGAGCAGGACTGAAATTAAACAGGACTGAAAGCTCCACCATTGCCTCACTTCCCTCTGGCTCCTCTTTGAGACCTTTCCCACTTCTCTGCTTTTAGAGAAGTGCTCAACTTTGGTGCTCCACAGTTGCAATGAGCTCTTTTAAAAGGGCACACATTGGACACGTTTAAGTATTTCCCCTTGCAAATACTTAAAAATAGTTGTTTTTATTATAAAAATATATATATTTCTATTACATATAATATAATATAATATAATATAATATAATATAATANTGTGGCCTGTTTACTTCCCCTGGCTTTTTCCTGGCTGGGGAAGCTTTTCTAAACCCACCACTTTGAATTCTGGCTTTCCATATCACAGTCTGCCGCAGTGCCACGAAGTGTCCCTCAGGGAATTATCAGCACCCTGATTCTGGTATCGTTCTGTAAATCCCAGACAAATTCCGGCAGCATTTCTTCCCGCAATTGGGATGTGGTAAGATATGAAATCTGTCAGTGATTCAGAGCAAACCCTCCACTGGAGCTGTGTGATTGGAAGGATGAGCGTGGGGTGAGCAGCTTGGGAAAACACCTTTGGAGTCTTCCCTCGGAGGCACCTTGCTGCGTGTTCTCTGCAGCCTGCTTGGGAAGGAGGAAGTGATGGTTAATGCCATGGGAATGTCACCTCTGCACTCCTCTTTAGACCTGCGCTTCTCCTCTTCCCAGCACACCCGGCTTCTGCTGCCCCCCGGAGACAACCTTGGGAGCTCTTTGCCAGAGGAAGTCATCCCTAGGGATGGTGGGCTCAGGTGGCTTTAGCAAGGGTGGGGAGGAGAACAGAGGGTTATAAAAGGATCTAAATCCATTGGAGAGGGTCTAAAGGAGGAACACGGGGATAGGGAAGGGTCTGGAAGGGCCATACAAGGGCACTGGGATTGTTCACTGGAGGAGACTAAGGTCAGAGCTCAGTGGGGGCTGCAGCTCCGAGCTCTGCTCCTGGGACAGGGACAGCACCCAGGGAACGGCTGGAGCCGGGCCAGGGAGGGTCAGGCTGGAGATCAGGGAAAGGTTCTTCTCCCAGAGGGTGCTGGGCACTGCCCAGGCTCCCCGGGGAATGGGCACGGCCCCGAGGCTGCCAGAGCTCCAGGAGCGTCTGGACAGCGCTGCCAGGGATGCCCAGGGTGGGGTTGTTGGGGTGTCTGTGCAGGGCCAGGAGCTGTTGATCTTTATGGACCCCTTCCAGCTCAGGATATTCCATGATTCTCTGATCTGCTGGGGGTTGAAGCTCAGAGCTGGCTGCTCCCAGGGCAGGCTGAGCTGTTCATCCTTCCCTCTCGCTTTACAGGCCTGTGCTTGAAGGAGAACTGATTCACCAGAAACATCTGCTCCCATGGCCCTGCTTTCCAAGCAGCCATGCCTTGTGGGGTGTCCCACATTCAGGAATTCAGATTAGGAAGAGGTAAAGAAAGGTTAAACAGGTGAGTCATGGTGGGCTGGAGAATCGAAGAATAATCTTCTCCGAGTCGCAGGTGGGTGAGGTTCTTGCAACACCTGAGTTGCAGAGGGCTGGAGAGTTTCCTGGACCTCTCCCAACATTCACTTCTCTGTTAAAAACTCCCTGGTACTCCTTATCCTGCTCCGGAAGAATGTGGGATCTGGTTCCTGGTGGTGGATCCCACTGAGGGTGGTTACCGTGTGTCTCCTCTGCCCAGCCCTTCTCAGGTAGCCTGGAATGGATGAATGGGGTTATCCCAGGTGGATGGCGCAGGAGCAGCTCTCTGGGCTCGCTCCAGCTGGTTCTTACTTCCAGGAAATGTGATGTGCAATACAGGATCCTGCACTCTGGCCGAGACCTCCTTGGATACAGAATAAAAACACCTGGTAGAACATCACCTTTTCCAGCTGAACGCTGAGCTGTTCTGCTGAGAAATGATACAAGGGGGCCGCTTTCAGCACATTTTTTAAAAAGAGATTAGGAAAAAATGTTTGAGATGGAAAGAAGATGGGTTATTATCATTTTCATTTCGAACGGCTTCACGTAAAATCTCTTTCTCCTTTCTGAGGAGGTTTCATATTGTGCCAATTCTGTTGGTGTCTGAGTAATTCCCTGGGTGTGGAATCACGGGGTAGGGAATGGTTTGGGTTGGAAAGGACCTTCAAGCTCCTCAAGTTCCATACCCTGCCACCTTCCACTATCCCAGGGAGTCCTGGTGTCCCTGCCCATGGCAGGGGTGGAACAGGATGAGCTTGAAGGTCTTTTCCAACCCAACCCGTGTTGGTATTCCGTGATCTTCCAGTGCATTTACAAATATCCAAGAGCAAGCCTGCTGTCTTATTTCTTCACAATAACCAAACATTATTAATTTATTAATATCGTTTCATGAGAAACAAAGCAATTTAGGAGCTTTTATTAAAATACCTGCCAGCAGCACGGCGGAAACTCTTCTTGCCTGGCCCTGGGCATGTGCATGGGTGATTCAGGTGAATGCTTATAAAAATGGACAAATAATTGTTCAACTTACTTAGTATTGAAATTTATGGGACAAGTGAATGAATCTCTTGTGAGGAAAAAAGCCAAAGCTGTGGTTTTGGTGGCCCTCAGGCCATCATTTCCCAACTGGAAAGTTGAGGCACGTGCCAGAAAGCCTTGGGATGAAAAACAAGGAGCAGCCTGAACAAGGTTAAGAAAGGGAAACTGAGCTGTGAAATTGCTGTGGTTGGGAAAATGAGCCATGAGCTCCATGGAAAAGGCTGGACTGGTCCAGGGAGGAGGATCTCAGCCCCACAGATGACCTGCGGAGAGGAGGAAGATGAAACTGGGAAGTGGGAATGAGGAGTTTGTTGTGTCATGTCTTGGGATTAGTGGGTTATTCCGCCAGGAGCAATCCCATCCCTGCTTCCTTTCATCCAACAGCTGCCTCCGAGCAGGTGACATGTCCCAGCTGCAGGGAATGGCTGAGGGAGGAGGAAGTTTGTGAATAGGGAAGGAATCTCTTGGCTCTTCACCAGGGCTGTGGAAGCCCTAGAGAGAAGGGGGTCTGTCTCCTTAGCCCTCTCCCCAGTTCCTATCCCATTATTGCCCTTCCCAAGGCAGGGAGGATGTTCCTGAGCCCTCCTCCCCAGAGCAGCAAAAATCAGTTTTTATGAAAGCTCAGGACTGGTTCTGCTGAAAGAACCTCAGATTTATCTGCCGCTGATCGGCTGTGATGAAACTGTGGGAGATTCTGGATCTCTTCAAGCTCTCCGAGCCTTCAGGAGACCAGTCTGGGAATTCGACTCTAAACTTGACTTTTCCCTTTATGTCTAGCAAGCAAAAAAAGAGAAGTGGTCCGAAAGAGCAGTTTTAGATGGGATATTGGGAAGGAATTGTTCCCTGGGAGGGTGGGCAGGCCCTGGCACAGGGTGCCCAGAGCAGCTGGGGCTGCCCCTGGATCCCTGGCAGTGCCCAAGGCCAGGCTGGACACTGGGGCTTGGAGCAGCCTGGGACAGTGGAAGGTGTCCCTGCCATGGCAGGGGTGGGGTGGAATTTTGGAGCTTTGAGGTCCCTCCAACCCAAACCATTCCGTGATTCTGTGGAATACGATGGGAGCACTTTGCTGTAACAGCAGCCCGAAGATATAAAACACACAAAAAATCTTCCTGTAATTCTACACACGGATTTGAGAGAGGATTGTTAAGGGGTTTGATGGAGATTTTCTAATTTTTGCAGGATTTCTTTCACTCATTGCTACAGTCAATATTTCAGTCTGGTTTCAGACAAACCCATGGTGCGGTGAGGCAGCCGCTCGGTAATTATTTGTAAATGAAGTCAATCAACAGCCAATCCACGGCTCCACGCCGCTGGAAAAAGAGGGAGCTGGTGACGTAGCAATTGCCTCCAGATATGCAGCTTTTGCCACCAGACAGTTCCCAAAAAACTCGAGTCATCAGAAATGTCCTTTGTTGCAACCTCGGGATTTTTCCTCATCTCCAACGTGTTGTAACCCTGCATTAATGTGCAAGCAGGTGTATTGCTGCTGCAGTCCCTGCGGGAAAAGGGATGGAGCTCTCCAACCTCTCATCTCCTTTCCCAAGCCAAGTGCTCCTCAGTGAACACACCCATAGCGAGGGAAATGTGAGAGCTCTCCCTGCATTTGAATTTGAATCGTATCAGGAACCCAGAATTTCTCGTAGCATTTCATCTGAAATAATTAAAAGCATCATTTCTGTGTCTTGGTGAAAGATATGAGGAGTCTAATTTAAATCCAGTTTCAGGATAATGCCTGCTTTTTGTGACCTGCTTATCTGCTGCAGAAGTTGGGGGGATTCTGCTGAATCTCTGCTTGCCTTCCCCTCTCTCTACTTTACTTTTCCTCTGACTCTGCCCCAAAAAGGAACAGCGCAGAGAACCACGTGAAAATCCTGCTGATTCTGGTGAAACCCTTGAATTATCCCAGAACTGCCGCTTTTATTGGTAGAGGATAAATCCTAATAGATAAAGCTGGAGTGCTCCAGGCAGAAGAAGGCCCCTGAACGCACAATGCTGTGCCCTGTAGGGCCGTGTTTCATCTTTGCAGAGCAGATTAGAGCTGCTGAGTTCTGTCCTGAGATCCACACGGGACTGTCAAGTGAATTTTTTATGTCTTTACATCGTCCCTGTGGAAAACAATGTCCAGGTGAGGGGTAGAGAAGGGAGGAGGTGCCTCCTTCTGAAGTTATCTCCAGCAATAAATGCAAATTGGTGGGGGTTTGGGAAAAAATGCCGATGGATATCAGTGTAGGGAACGGTGGGAAAGGTGACAGCAGGACACTGTACCCTGCCCAGAGTGGGAGAACTGGGAGTGCTTGGCACTGGGGAGGGAGATGAGATAACTGAAAACCTGCCAAATCCTTGAACTTTTTTATTATTTATTAATAATAAAGCCAAGCTGATCAAGGGCTGGTGTATCCCCATTATCACACTGGGAAGTTTGGCCACGACATTTCCCTGTGGTGTCCCTGCTGGCACTGAGGAACCGAGGGAAGCTCTCCCGGAACTGCTTCCCAGCTTCCAGAACTCGCTCCCAGCATGCTGGAGCTGCTAAAATTCAGCTGGAGAGGGTGGGGAGGGAATTTTTTTCTCTTTTTTTCTCAAAGCTTTGTTTGCAGAACCCCAAACTCCGTGAGGAAACAGCCACTCCCAGAGCGTCAGTCTCTGTGCATTCCCAACTGAGCTGCCAACCTCAGCATGGTGGGTTTAGGTGGCAATCACAGAATATCCTGAGCTGGAATCCATCAGGATCGTGGATCCAGCTCCTGGCCCTGCACAGACACCCCAACAACCCCACCCTGGGCATCCCTGGGAGCGGTGTCCGAATGCTCCTGGAGCTCTGGCAGCCTCGGGGCCGTGCCCGTTCCCTGGGGAGCCTGGGCAGTGCCCAGCACCCTCTGGGGGAAGAGCCTTTCCTGATATCCAACCTTTTGCTGCACATGCAGAAATATTGGGGGAAAAGGGCCAAAATGCGAGTGCTGAGGGGTTTTGAGTGTTCTCAGGCTGTGGATAGAAAGCACAGCTTGCCCTGGGAAAAATCCCTGTGCTTGCTTAAAGCACAGCTTAGAGGGAGGGGTTTTAGTCCAGCAGTGCAGTCTCCTCATGCCAAACAAAATAAAAACTCAGGCACAAGCTGGGGTTTAATAATTCCTGGATATGGAGCTGCTACTCCAAAATGAGCACCTCACACAGTTTTGAGATGTGGGATCAGAGAATGAGAAGTTTTCTAGCAAATTTATGCCTTTTTTGGTTGTTTGTAGCTTTTGTCAGTTGAGGAAGGCAGGGACAGGAGTGACCCAGCTCCCCACCTCAAAAAAACCCTTATTTTAGTCCTCTAAATCTGCTGAAGTGAAGGATTCAGGAGGAAGAAGTTGCAGGTTTTGATCCTCCTGGGCTGCTTCTGGTCTCAGCCACCAAGGCTGGGTGGGCAGTGCACAGCAGCCCCTGAGGGGGATGGAAAGCCAGCAAGAGATGGACAGCCAGCAGCAGGGACAGGCGAGAGTGAGGGGGAATCAAAGGGAGAGAGGTGTGAGAGATGGGCAACGGGGGTGGGAAGGGCGGATAAAAGGGGCAGAATCATCAGGGGCTGCTGAGGGAAAAGCTGAGCCAGGCAGAAGTCCTTGTAGGAGATGTTGTTTTGTCTTCCAGCTGTTCTCACTGGGAAATACCCGGAGTAGGCAGAGAGATGAAACAAAGGCTCGGTTGGCTGTGGAGTCTCCTGCAGATCTGAGCTCCCCTGGGGAGAGGGGATGGTCTGATGTGTGTGAGAAATGGGGTGAGAGCGACCACAGAGTCCCAGACTGGTTTGGGTGGGAAGGGACCTCAAAGCCCGTCCAGTGCCACCCCTGCCATGGACAGGGACACCTTCCACTGTCCCAGGCTGCTCCAAGCCCCAATGTCCAGCCTGGCCNCTCCTTCAGGCCCTGCAAGGCCACAGTGAGGTCACCCCAGAGCTTCTCCTCTCCAGGCTGAACAATCCCAGCTCTCCCAGCCTTTCCTCCCAGCAGAGCTGCTCCATCCCTCTGCTCATCCTGGTGCCTCCTCTGGGCTCTCTCCAGCAGCTCCAGGTCCCTCCCTGTGCTGGGCCCCAGGGCTGGGGCAGCTCTGCAGGTGGGGTCTCACCTGAGCACAGGGGCACAGGGGCAGAATCCCCCCTCCCCTGCTGTCCCAGAGGTGACAGAAAACACATCTCAATTTGCCATTCAGACCCACTCCTGCTTTCCATGTGTATTTGTGTGATAGAGCAGTGGGATGCTTATGGAAGTGTCAGAGGCTTCCAGAGGGGGCCCTGGCTAACTCTGCAGTCCTGGATATGCGACAGCAAACCTGAGAGAGGTTGTACCCAAAAATCCACTGTCCCTAGACCTACTTTTTTTATATCTACCATCCCATCATCAGCAAAGCTGTCTCCCCAGGGAAGGTTCCTTGGGAGGGGCAGATCAGAGGATCCAAGGAGTCGAAATGTGGACTCGGAGCTCGCCAGGCCAGTGAGATTTGTGCGCCAGGAAATTGTTTGTGCCCAGGTCCCTTTTGGGTGCTCTCAGGCTCCGGTTTTGATCCAGCACCTTCGGAGAGCCCGGCATTAACAGAAACTCACTGTTGAACACACATCAGAAGACTCAGGATTCAATATCTGCACTTGGCGCTTGCCAGGCCAGTGAAATTTGGGAGCCAGGAATTTGTTTGCACCCAGGTCCCTTTTGGGCACTGTCAGGATTGATCCAGCACCTTTGGAGAGCCTGGCATTAACAGAAACTCACTTTTGAACACAAACACCCACTTAATGGAATAATCCTGAATTTCAGAGCCTCTCTGAGACGGGGATCTCTGCCTCAAAACATTTGACAGCAGAAAATTGAGGGTTTGTTGGTTTTTCGCTTGGGTTTTTTGTTGTTGTTGTTGTTGTTGTTGTTTCTCTGCTGTGTTTTTGCCTAGGCCTCCACTAATTAAGCAGTAATTTAGCTGCTTACACTTTGAAGTTTCATTCACTACCTGTCCTGTGTTAAGTCAACAAAAGGCTACATCTAAGGCAGCGAGGCTCCGGCCATCACTTTATTTTTTTTTTTTCCTTTGGCTGCCTAATTAAGTGTAATTACTTTATTTTGTGCCCGGCTTCATACTCGTACCGTTGCCTTGTAATAATTGAAATTGCCTGGGTGCTGCGGGGGGACTGTTTGACGCCAGAGAGGAGACGTTCCCGCTGTCCTTCCCTGGAATAGCATGGAAGTGCAAAGCACGGAGCCAGCATTTCCCTACCTACTCATTAGCTGCCCTGGAGGAGAAGCACCAGAGAGGCGCTGCTTTTATAGGGCCAGGATGTGTAACGGGGCTGCTGCCGGGCCTAAAAATAGCCTTTGCTGTCGGGGACAAGCCAGGATTAGCCACAGAGGGAATCCTGCGCGTTTAAAGGAGTGACCTTCCCATGGCACAGCAGCTTTGCATCCGCTCCCTTTTCGTTCCGTAATTGCGACGGATCAAAAGCAGCGCGCTGCCACTCATTATCTCTCGAGGGGGACTGGAAGAATTACTGTCCTCTCGACGAGCAAAACACTCCTGCTGCTTCTCTTTGGGAGATCAAGCGGCCACTCCAACCCCTCCCCAGCCAAAAAAAAATCACCTGCGTTTCATTTTTCCCCCCCCGTCGTGCATTAGGAAAGGGTTGCTGCAGGAGGAGTAAATGAGCACCCAGCGTGGTTAATGAGCTCAGGGAGAGCTCCCTGACCCACGGAGCAGCCTGGATTTGGAGCCAGGCTTTAGTGATTAATCATATGGGAAATGTAGGCTCAGTAGCACTAATGACAGGGGTGGCTTTGGCTCTGTGCTGGCCGGGGACACCGGAGCATCCTCGGAGCCCTCCCTCTCCTCGGTGGTGCCAGCAGGTCTACGCTGAGCAGTTAAAACTAATGGCAGATCTAAAGCCTCCCGAGCTGCACTCGAGTTTAAAGAGGAAGGGGGGAAAGGGAAAAACAACAAAAAAAACCAAACAACTTCTGGCTTTCTACAGGCCAGATAATTTGTGGAGTGTTTGGAGGAACATCACAAAGCATACAAATGGAAAAACAATTAATCAACTTAATGGAAAAGAGGGATGAGGCTGGGTCTCTGCAGAAGCGATGTCACAGCAGTGTTTGGGTCCTAACAGGAAGCAGGAGTTCAGTCAGAGCTGGTTTGATATCAAATGGCTTGGGGGGGGCAGGGAAGACTGAGGTTTTTATGGCAGTTTTGTGAGGGGCAGCGAGATAAAAATCGGGGATTTGCTGGGGTGGTCGGTTTGGTTGGGGGGTTGTTTGTTGGGGGATTTAAACACCGAAGAAAACCTGATTCCTGCCACATACTGTTCTGATTTAAACACCTCGGGCTGGCTATGCCTGAGCTATGAAGATAGTTCTTTGTCTCTCTGCCTGTGCTTGGCATCCAGCCCTCTGAGTTTATGCTGTCAGTGGCAGAGTGCACATGTCACTGGTTAAGAACAGGGAGATCCTGGGAAAATGTTTGCTTTTTCCTTATGGAATGGGGTTTTAGGCTGTTTAGAGAATACAGGGGTGGGGAACTGTACATTCAGCTGATCCACTTTGTGTTTAGGACCCTATCGGGAGAGTGTTTGGATGAGGGCTGAGGATGAGAATGTCCATCTCCACCATGAAAAGCATCTCAATTTTACCCAGCACCTAAGCTAAACCACACAAATTCCTTTCTTTTTTTCTTTTATCCTACATTTCCACTCTCTCAGAGCCCTGTTTCCCGTCTCATGATGGCACGAGCACGGGAAGCAGGGAGCCTGCAGGTCTGTGCTCGATTTCAGACACAGGGACATCATTAATGATTAACTTCCCTCACTGAATACCAATTTAAATCAGGTCCATTTAGAACATTGCGAGCACAGAGCCCTCGGAGTCAGGCTCGCATCACCAGATTCATTTGGGGATGAGCTGAACAAGGCTGTGGTGGCAGAGCTTCAGGGGCATGCTCTGCATCGTCCTTTGGAGAACCAAAGGAATCCATCCAAATCTATATTTATATACAAACATAAATATGTATTTATAATGTTTTATATTTTTGAGAGAGAGGGACTTTGGACAGGGGCCTGGTGCCAAGGGGGAATGGCTTCCCACGGATAGAGAACAGGGTTAGGTCGGATGTTAGGAGGAAATTCTCCCCTGTGAGGGTGCTGAGGCGGTTGGAATTTTGTTTCCCTTACGCTTTGTTTTCCACGGATCGATGTCGAACTTGATCCCACGCTTCACTGCCCAGGTTTTCGGTCTCAGACAGACCTTCAGCAGTTCTCAGGGAGGCGAGAAAGTTGGCAGGCAGAGAGCTGGGGCTGCTCCGGAGAAGAGAAGGTTGTGTGGAGACCTCACAGCTCCTTCCAGAGTCTCAAGGGATACAGGGAAGATGGAGAGGGACCCTGCAGCAGGAACTGGAGTGCCAGGACACGGGGAATGGCTTCCCACTGAAAAGGGGGAAATTCAGTTTGGATTTATTGAAGGAATTTTTCCCTGGGAGGGTGGGCAGGCCCTGGCACAGGGTGCCCAGAGCAGCTGTGGCTGCCCCTGGATCCCTGGCAGTGTCCAAGGCCAGGCTGGACACTGGGGCTTGGAGCAGCCTGGGACAGTGGAAGGTGTCCCTGCCCATGGCAGGGGTGGGGTGAGATGATCTTCAAGGTTTCTTCCAACCCAAACACTTCAGTGAGGGTGTGATTATCAGCCCTTGTTATCTCAACTCGCCGAGCGTCGTTATCAGACGTTCCCATCTCCCTGCTCAGGGGTGTCAAATAAGGCTAATTAGTCAGATATGATTGGGATAATCCATTTGCACACCAGCTCTTTGGGAGATGGTTCCTAGCTGGGTGGAGCGACCGTTTTCCCCCCCGAATGTTACCTGGTTTATCACCCACCGCTACATTTGAAACAGTGATTTGAACCCAGCACGACACTTGTGAGGCCCTAAGAGATCTCCTCACCAGCTCTGATCCCAATGGATCTGGGAGAAGCATTCCCACCCTCACCCTCCCGTGGATTTCCCTGTGTGGAGAAGATGTGAAGGCAACACCCAGATCTCCGTGCGCCTGGAGCCGACAGGGCTCAGCTTGAACATCAAAAATGCAACCCCCAAACGCTTCCAGCCCCTGTGTCCTGTTCCCCACAGCTGGGATTGATGGGCTGCTCCCCAGGAGAACAGCAAAGTCTGAGCTGGGCCTTTAACAAATCGCCGGGGGCAGGAGGGAAGGGAGGATAATGGAAGGAGAAGGATGGTGCCTTTAAATGAGGAAGGAAAAGGAAAAGACAATGCTTGCAGGCTTTTAATTGCACAAGTCCTGGGGCTGGTGAGAGAAAGGGTTCCATCCTACTGGAGCCCCACAAATGGCTCGTGAAATTTTGAACCATTTCTAGAAAGCCTGAGCAGTATCAAAGGGATGCCAGCCCCTCAGAGGAAGGATAATTTGGGTTCTTTCAGCCTTCTCGTGCTGCAGCAAATGGCCCCAGATCTGTTGCTGCCACCTCGGTTTCCGAAGGGCAACTATATGTTCTGGAAAACGGTGATTTAAAAGAAGATTTTCTTCCTACAGCTCCAAAGCCAGGTCTAGGTAAAGTCTCCCAGCCAAGTAAACTCTGGCCCAGGCTTAGCTGAGGCTTTGATAAACTTCATCTTTCTGGGAGGAGCCAGTGGAGGCAAGTTAAGTCTCACATTTTTTCGGCTCTTTCGGGGAAGCCCCATGTGCGCCCCAAATCCCAGGTAATACAGATTTGAAATACTTGAAATATTTGAGTTTGGCAGCTAAAAGTGCTGTGGGATGAGAGGGAAGGTATTTACATGGGGAGTAATTAGTTAAAGACGGGAAAAACCGAGCAGGAGTGAGCACCCAGCCTTTGGAAAGGAGAGACGTCACCAACAGGTGGTTAAAGGATTTGAGCAAGGATTCAACGCACTGAGAAATAAGTGGGAGAAGCACGGGGTGGAACAGTTGGTTGATGACATCAAGTTTTATCCCCCCAAGTTTTTTAGGGGGATACAGTTGAGGCACAGCTCCCCTGGGATGCAAATGGGCTTTGAGAGTAAAGGACTCCTGTGGGAAGACACAAAAATCAGAAGTGGAGCTACAGGAGAGGCTGGGGGAAGGGCATTCCGGATCTTAGCCTGGAAAAACCCTCAGGAGGATCCAATAGAACTGTGTGGAAAAAGGAGTGGTCAGCAGGGATAGATGGGATACTGGGAAGGAATTGTCCCCTGGGAGGGTGGGCAGGCCCTGGCACAGGGTGCCCAGAGCAGCTGTGGCTGCCCCTGGATCCCTGGCAGTGCCCAAGGCCAGGCTGGACACTGGGGCTTGGAGCAGCCTGGGACAGTGGAAGGTGTCCCTGCCCATGGCAGGGGTGGCACTGGATGGGCTTTGAGGTCCCTTCCAACCCTAACCATTCTGGGACTCTCTGACTTCAAACTAACTCTTCAGTACCATTACAAATATTTTTTTTTCCTTTTCTCTTTTTGACCAGTTATCCAAGTTCTGATCCAGGTCTCCAGGTCTTCATGTTGTGTCTGCCAACATCTTTGATGGGACTGCAGAGTGGAAGGGCTCCCAAGCCAGCAGCTGGAAGGTCTGTAAGCGTTTTAAGGTTCTGTGCACGCTTAAAAACCCCATTAGCTGAACGGTTTTTTGCAGCAGAATATCAGTCTCGGAGCAGCTGCAGGAGAAAGTACTTAATATTGAATTTTCTTGCCTTTAAATTTGAATTAGAAGGATGTCCTGCTGTGGCTTGGTATTTTCGAATGCAGCTCCAAAAATACCACACAGACACCCTCAGATACTTCCCTTGTAATTGTAATGTCTCTCTTGGCAACTGGGCTGCATTATAAAGATATATCGTGGCTGTACTGAGGGTACTTGTTCCACCAAAAAAACCCTCATTAAAGCCAGATTCGATATTAATAACTGCTTGTTCTTTTGGAAAACTGAAGTTGCTCTTTTTGAAAAAGCTGAGGTAACTCACCTTTTTTTTTTTTTTTCTTGTGAATTCCATCCTCCTTCTCTACAGGGGAAAGAGAGAATCCAAACAGGAGAGGGATTCCAGCTGCAAGGCTGCTTCTGTTTTCTGGAAGCTTTCAAATAATTGAATGTTGCTCTTCCTGGAAAGGGTGCTCAGGCTTTGGCAGGGGCTGCCCAGGGAGGTTTGGAGTCCCCGTCCCTGCAGGTGTCCAAGGAAGGCCTGGATGGGGCACCCAGTGCTGGCGACAAGGTAGGGATGGGGCACAGCTTGGACTCGATGGTCTCGGAGGGCTTTTCCAGCCTCAGTGAGTCTGTGATGTAAAGATCCGAGAGAATCCTTTGAAATCCAGGGAATGAGCTGTGGGGGTTGCTCTAAAAGTGGGATGAGAACAGGCCAGGTTTCCCCTTGGGCAAACAGTTCATTCCCAGCCTGAATATTGCACATGGGAACAAACCCAGTGTCTTCATGAGCTGCCATCAGTGCCTGGCTCTCTCTGGCCCCCCATGGAACGGATCCAGTCTGGAACACGTGAGTTCTGCCGTGTGGTTTTCCTCATTCTCACCCATTCCACGGTCCCTGCTCCTCTGGATTCCTCCCTCTTTGCTGAACTGTGACCCTCAGGCTCTCAATTCCTCTCTCTTGGATTGAAGTTTCTTGTGTCATCCTACAGCATTTTTTTGCTCTCGGGGTGTCCCCTGGGCTCTCTGACCTCCTCCATGCCTCAGACACGTCCATCTGCAGTTTAATTGCCCAAATTCTCCTTCCAGTCCTGTTTCCCAGTGCAGCCTTTGAGGGTTTTGGTGGTTTTGCACTTTGTGACGCAAGGCCTGATTCATGCAAATCCTGCACTGCCAACCCCTTCTTCCCTGATGTCATGGAACTGTACAATCCCAGAATGGTTTGGGTTGGAAGGGACCCTAAATCTCAGCCAGTGCCATGGGCAGTGACACCTTCCACTGTCCCAGGCTGCTCCAAGCCCCAGTGTCCAGCCTGGCCTTGGGCACTGCCAGGGATCCAGGGGACAGCAAAGCGGTGCTGGTGGCTGGCCTGGCCTGGCCTCGGTGATTTATTGCAAAACATTTATAAAACATGCTCCATTTTATAAATAATGGAGGAGGGACAGAGAAAACCTCCTGTAAACTGAGTCAGAACAGAAGGAAGGTCCTTAAACTGCTCCGTGGTCTTGCTGTTGGCTTCTCGTTCCCGCTCACCCCTGGAAAACCGAGGTGTGAGTGTGTGGATGGCCAATATCGCTGTCATTACACGGGCGCAGATAACACGGCTGATTAACTGTGGCTAATGAACTACGGCTAATTAAGCACGGCCATGCTTTGGGACACTCAGCAGTGCCACTGCTGCGGGCTGGGAGGGAAGCAGGAGCGGGCCTGTCCCTGCCCCACTGTTCGGTGCTCCCTGCATCTCGCCAGACACTCAGACTCCTCGGAGCACTTTCACAATCGTCTCTTGGCTCCTCAATTACCACTTCCTCCTCCTCCTCCCCCGCCTCTCCCTCCTGTTTGACCTTCTGGTCATTCCTCCGGCGCTGGATGCGGAGCAGGAGCTCCACCACCCCTCCAATTAGAGGTAGGAGAGTGTGGCACATCAGAGTTGCCTAACGAGCCTCTGAACCCCCTCTGCCTCTCCTTGGTCTCACTTTGCACCCATTTCGAATCCCAGTTTTCTGTAGGCTGCCGTGAGCTCCCTGACACGGCGATTCCAGGCCCTGCTTTGCTTTTTGGCTGTCAGTGCTGCGTTAGGCACAGACTGAATCCCCAGGTTCGCATCTTGCACTCGGGGGATTATTTTTAATTCCCGAAGCCCACTGGATGGAATGATCAGCAATCAAAGAATAGGCAGTTATCACTCTTGCAAACTTTCCTGGGCCTCAGTAATTAACCCAACAAATTAGTTAAAGGCTCCAATGCGGAAGGAGATTGCTAGACTGTGGTCAAGACACACATTTAAGGATTTTTCCCTTAAGCTGCTTTTCTGGGGGAAGCTTTGATAAAAGCCATATGATCTCAATTATCATTAACTCCGTGTGGTTTCGCTGCGTTTGGAGCTCTCAGACGTCAGCAGACAGGAGCCCTGTGTTCAGGCTTTAATGTAGGACTGGTATTTATGTAATTCCCGTTTGGATTTGTCAGCTGACAGCTGAAAGGGAAGATTTCAGACAATTTATAGGCGCAGCCTGTGGCCCGTAGTGCTGAGTGACACTTCCTCCACGGAGCTGATGTGACAGAGAGCTGCTCCAACATATTCTAAATGCCGGCTTCAAAAACCCAAACATTTTCATTTTACCTCATGCGCAGCCTGAAAAACTCAAGGGTGAGTTTCAAGGTGTTGCTGCTCGACAGCAGACTCAGAGTGATTTAATAAATTGATTTAAACCCTCTTTTTCGAGGATTCCTGCCCTCTTAAAGTCCCTAAAACATCAAAGTGTCTCTTGCCTTGAGCTCTGCTCCATCAGCCCGAGCCTTCCTTCCCAGGCAGCGGCAGGAATTCGGCAAACAGGGAGATGTGATTCACTCTTTAAGATCTTCCAGCGTGCGGATGAGTCACTGATAAGGACATGGAAGTTGTGCTGACCAGATTGAGAGCGCGCTGGGAATCACAGGATGTAGCTGGGAACAGATGAGGGAGCCTGAAAAATCCTATAATTGGGGAAGCACAGATGAAAATCCCCAGCCTGGGGAGTTTGTTCCACTGGGAGGAAAAAAGTCCAGTTTAGGATTGGGTTTACCCCACCGCTCCTGAAAGTTTGGGGTTCTCAGCAACCTGGAGAAAAAAAAACAAAGCTAAAGCCAAACCACCAAAATTAACCCCGGATCATCTTTATTCTGTAATATTTTGGCTGCATGGGACTGGAAAGATTGGTTCCTGTGTTAGCTGAGCTTTGTATCCGTGTCTGACCAGGAGGCAGAAACCTCTTTAGGAATTGTATTTCCATTTCATTTTGAAATTTTTGTCATTTCTTCCCTAGCCACAGGTAGAGTTAGATCATAAAAGCTGAGGGAAACTTGAAAATTTTCTCTCGGCTTTTCATTTACGGAGCAGAACCCAGGGGTGGCTGCTTCCCTTAATTCACCAGAATTTCAGGGACAAGGAGTGGGGAATTCTGTTTGAACACACCACGTGCTCTCAGGCATTTTACACCCTTTTAGGAAAAAAAAAAATCGACTTTTGGCTCCCAAGATCTCGGACGCCACTTCCACAGGTTCCCTTAATCAGTGGGACTGACAGAACACGAGATGTTCGCCTTGGTCTCTCTGGGACATTTGGGGACAGTTTGATGCCGCTCTGCCTCGTGCCGTGATTTTTTCCCGGGTTCCTGCTCATCTGAACCCTGCCTGGCTTTTTTTAGGGCTGCAGTAGCCAGCCTGGAGTAGCACAGGTGGTGTTTTCCAGCGTCCCAGCATCAAATCCCGGATGCTTTGCTCCTAAATATGCAGAGAGCCAGGCTGGGAAGCAGCCAAATTCCTGCTTGGTGTCACACACAGACTCCTCCTGCACAGCAGGCCTGGACTTGGCCCTGGGATTCCTCACACTGATTCATCCCAAGGTTATTTTTCTGGGATATTGCCAGAATCGTGGCACAGCTGGAAAATCTGATGCTGATTCGTCACCTTTCACCGGTTACTCCTCAAAAATCTCCAAGGACAGCACGCCAGGGATAAAGTTGCCCTGTGGCTGTCGGGAAGGTTTAAGAGAATTCCACTTTTTCTCGGGAAGTTTCAGAGCTTTTGGGTTGTCAGGTGCTGCAATCAAAAATATCACCTCAACAGCTTTGAGAAACACCTTAAGATGCCTTAGAACATTTTCAAAATGCTTTAATATTTTCTATTTTTCAATATTTTCAGCGTTTCTTTTCTTTGGGATGTTCTGAACTCCTCAGCGTTCAGCTCAGAAGTTGGGATTTTAACTTCCCATGGCTAATAGCTCTTGTTTCATTGATTAGAAATTCTCTGATATTTCTCATTTCTGAGACTTTTCTCAACCAAGGCTCGTGGGAGCATAGACAGGCCCACATCTGTCTGTCCCTCCTGGATTTTCCACAGCAGCTTACACGCTGCATTCCATAGAAGAGGGAGAATTCCCTGTCCCTCCTGTGAAACTCCAATATTTGCAGTGTCCCCTGCCCCAGGCAGGGCATAAACCCAGGACACACAGAGGAAACCCCACAGATCAGAGGTTTCTGTGGTGACCCCTGATGCTGCTGAACAGCCCAGAGCAGGGTTTTTATTTGCATTAGTGCTGATTTCTGCAGGAAACTCCACAACCTGCACATAAAGGATGGGTTTAGGAGAAGAGTTCCATCCCTCCAGGAGGGCGGAATTCCAGAATGATCATAGGATCATGGAACAGAATCTCCTGGGCTGGGAGGGACCCACAGGGATCATCCAGCCCAGCCCCTGTCCCTGCACAGACACCCCAACAATCCCAGCCTGTGTGTTGCTGGGAGCAGTGTCCAAACGCTCCTGGAGCTCTAAATTCAGGATGGGAGGGAGGTGAGGGGCTGATCCCAGGGTTTCCTCTCCCAGAGGAGGTCCAAGAAGAAGCCAGAGGCTGAGTGTGTCACTGTCTGATGGGGTGAGCCAGGTTTGGGGGGAACCTCTCCCAGGTGACACCAGCAGATCAAAGAGCAGCAGAAAAAATGGGGAGATCTGGGAAAACCTTCACCGGCCGCTTGAAAACTGCCCCAGAAAACCTTGGAATGCTTCAGCTTGGAACAGACCTTAAAGCCCATCTTGTCTCCACCCCCTGCCATGGGCAGGGACACCTTCCACTGTCCCAGGCTGCTCCAAGCCCTGTCCAACCTGGCTTGGAACACTTCCAGGGATCCAGGGGCAGCCACAGCTCCTCAGGAAGTTCTCCTGCCTGCTCACCTCTCACAGCCTTCCTCCTGCAGCACATCCCCGCCTGACCATGCCCAGAAATGTCCCAGGAGACTCTCCCGACTCACCTGTTTTCTTTCCTGGGCAATGATTCCACCACAGGGCTTCCTGAGGCTGGAAGTGCCCTTGGAAACTGCTTGTGGAGGGCTTTGCACAGGGCTGGGAATGAGACGAGGATGAAAAATCGGGGAATCCCAGAATGGTTTGGGTTGGAAGGGACCTCAAAGCCCATCCAGTGCCACCCCTGCCATGGCAGGGACACCTCCCACTGTCCCAGGCTGCTCCAAGCCCCAGTGTCCAGCCTGGCCTTGGGCACTGCCAGGGATCCAGGGGCAGCCACAGCTGCTCTGGGCACCCTGTGCCAGGGCCTGCCCACCCTCCCAGGGAAGGATTTTGTCCGAATCTCCAACCTCCATCTTAAAAGAACTGCACCATGCATCTCAGCAGCAAACCCAGGCAGGGAAGATGGCAATTCCCGCTGGGAATGTGAAAACATGCGGGCTTGGAATGCACGGCCTTGTCAAACAGGGGCTGGGCCCTGCCCTAAACGCAGCCCTGGCTTAACCAAACCCAGCTAAGAAAAGCCTGCGGTGCTGGGGACCTGCAATTGCTGAGCTGGGCTGGGGTTGGAGGCACAGCCGCCAAGGGAACAGGAATTTAAACACAGCCCAACAGCACAAAGCTGGGCTTGCACGGACTGGCCTTGCTGCTGACAAGGCTTTGGATTGCTGGGAATTAAACATTGCCCATCAAATCTTTCCGTGACATCCCCCAGAAAAAATTCCCGCGTCCATCTCATCCTGCTACTCCGGGAAGTTAAGAATTAATTCTATTGAGCTTTATATTGCTGTCTTTAACTAATCCTCCTCAGCCAAGCAGGCTGGAATTGCACTTCCTTACCCCTTTCCAGGCTTTTCCCATTTACACAGAGCCACCTCCAAACCAAATATTAGGGAAGTTCCATAAAGCCTTCGAGGCAGTGCTTGGATCTGCTGGGTTCAGGCACCGGCAGTGGGACAGGTTCCTGAAATCCCCAGGGATCCCATCACCTCTGCTCCCTGAGCTCCAGCCGACTGGGATGAATCCTGCAATGCCCTTTTCTCTGTCTCCAGGTGGAGGTGGGAGTTTGCTTTCAAAATCCGGGCAGTAAATGGAATTAACATCCTGGCAGCCCCGGAGCAGCCACTGGGCAGCTAAAAACCAGGTGCCGTTTAAAGGCTGCTGTGGGGAAAAATGGCCCCAAACTCCTGGGAAGTGTCCTGGTCCGTCTTTCCCTGCTGCCCTGAGTGTGTATCCCAACGGATTTTCATCACACGGACAGCCCTGCACTCTGGAGGCTACCAAAAAATGAGTTAAATGCAGTTATTTTTAAAATAAATCGTTAAAAACCCCACCGTGTGAAGCCTGATTAATCCGTTGTTAACGAGATCACCATCTGCATAAGGCCGAAGCTAAAAACCTCCAGTAGAGGGAGTGACCAAATTAAAAATCCCACCTAAAGCGCCTCTGGAATTCCGTGTTGCTGGTGAAAGTCTTTATTCCTGAAATGTTTGGGAAGCAGGGAATTCTCTTGCCCAGAGCCTCGTGTGTGGGGCTGACACATCCCGGACTCAAAAAACGACATTAAATGTGGGAGCAGATCCAAAAAATTCCTTCTTTTTGCAGCTGTGGCTGCTGTCCCCGTGCCCTCCATCGGGATATTTGGGATGTCACGGGCGTGTGTGACACCAATCACCCTGGCTGGCGGTTCAAAAGGATCCCAAAATCCCAGCTTTGATCCTCGCTGAGCCGAAGGCCAAACAGGAGCTGTATTTCCTTCCCCCGCTGGAGAAAAGTCCCGGTTTATCCGAAGGATTAAAAGGTTGGGTGGCTTTTAGGGAGCCCTAAAACAACAGCTTGGAGGTACCTGGGATGACGGGGCTCATCTGGCCCTGTCCCCTTTCCAATCCATCTTTATCCGTCTTCCTCTGGCACCTAAAAAAGACCTTTTTTCTTCAAAGCAGCTTAAAAAAACTACTCCTAACCAGGGTGATGCTGAAAGAAAAAGCCCCTTTTTTCAGTGGACTCTAAATTCCTATTTTTTCCATCACATCCCAGTTTAATCTTCTTTTTCTGTATTGGGTTTTGTTGGTTTTTTTTCCCAGCCAGCATCACAGCCCTGAACTGGGATTTCAGAGATGCAGTTTTAGAAGTTTGACAGCTCCTCACTCAAAACCTGTCCTAAGGTAAAAACTGGCATTTATTCTATTTCAAAATACAGTAAGAAAAGCAGTGTTTGGGAAATGAGGAAAGAAAAATCAGGGGCAATAAAAGGGAAGAGGCACAACTCCACCTAAAAATGAACTTCCAGCACTGATTTTAAATATGGGGGTTGATAGACAATTAAATTCTTAATAACCCCTTATCTTTGTCTTTTCTTCCAGCTTCCCAATGGTTTTGTTTTTTTTTTTTTTTGCTTTCTGTCCCCGGGCTGACCTGGCTGCTCAGTCCCGTGTCAGGTGAATTTTTGAAGCCTTATAAACTTCACAACTGCAGCGCACAAACACTTTATTTTTATTTTCCTTTCCCCCCCCCAAGACAAACAACGTAATCTCCCTCGGGGAAAACAAGAGGGCTCCAAGTTTAGCAAGCAGGCTGCAGTGATCATTAGTGAGGCACAATTTCATGGCAGGAAGTCGCCTTGGATCCCGGCTCTGCATCCCAGACATTTTATGGGCTGGATGCAGAAAGCCGGGCTGGGGAATGTTGGGGTTTTTAACAGCCATATTTTGGGCCCATAAAATAACCAACTACAACGGTTCATTTTCACCCACACACCCAAATTGCTGGTTGGGATCACAATTTCAGGCCCCTGACACCCCTTACACAAACAGACAGTGCTCACCAGCAAAAAAAAAAAAAAAAAAAGGCAAGGCGGGAGGGGAGGCTCGGGGAATTGGGATGGGAGTTAAAAAAACACCCAGCAAACGAGCAGCAGCTGCCTGATTATACCCTGCAGCCAGGCTCCCCAGGAAGCGCTTCCCAGGATGTGTTGTCTCCCAGTTCTCCCATCTCTCCATCACCTCTGCCTTGCTGGGCTCTCCCAGCCTCCTCCCATCAGCTGCTCCAGCCCCGAGCAGCTTCCAAAAGCAGCAGCGACTTTAAATTTGCTTCAGCTCTTTCCCAAGCTCCTTCCACGGGTGTTTTGGATGTGAGGAAAATCCGAAGTTCTGATGTCCTCACCCTAACACACACTTAGTCCCGCTTGAAATACAAATACACAGCACGGCCAAGCCAAGCTGGGAAATATTTTAGGGTTTGTTGGTCATTCAGTGCAGGAAAAATAGGGAAAAAGGGAATAAATGCTTATTAGGATGATGATTTGGTGGAGTGAGTGGCATCCCAGCCCGTGGCAGGGGGTGGAACGAGAGGATCCTTCAGGTCCTTTCCAAGCCAAACCCTTCCACGACTCTGAGATAAATCAACTGATACCCCTCTCTCTAAAAACTGGACACCCCTGACCACCCTCATCTTCCAAACGAGAGGATTTGAATTCCAGATTCATATTTACACAGGATGTCTCTGCTGGAAATGAACTTCCACCAAAGCTTTTCCAAACCACCTCAGGACCTCTAACAACTTCTAGTGGGGATTGGGAGCCAAATCCTTCAGAGAGCTTAAAAAAACAATCACAAAGTCCCAGAACTCCAGCATGGTTTGGGTGGGGAGGGACCTTAAAGCTCATCCAGCCGTGTGCAGGGACACCTCCCACTGTCCCAGGCTGCTCCAAGCCCCAGTGTCCAGCCTGGCCTTGGGCACTGCCAGGGATCCAGGGGCAGCCACAGCTGCTCTGAGTAGTGACTAATTACTGAGTAGTAACTCCCAAGTATCAGCTACTCAGCAACGTAAACAGGACTGGAATGAAAATGGATTTTTTCAGGGATCTTCCTGAGATGGAATACCAGGCTGAGCACCCTGAGCTGCTGCCTTGGCAGGCCCTAAAATGAGGAAAAGGGGCACTGGGCTCGAAAGGTGCAGATTTCTGGAGCAATCCTGCATTTCCAGAAGGAATTATGCGGTGGTGATTAGGGAGGAACTTTCTCTTATCTTTTTAAGTCTCACTTTCAGTGAGAAACTCGCACCAGGCATAAAAAGAGTTTTAAACATTCAAAGGTAAAAACTGGCTGTAAAATAGAGATTTAAAGGTGACCGAGCCCCTCCAGCCAGACCTTTCTGCCCGGTGTGATCAGCCTGGCCTAAAAAAGCAGCTCCACCCTGGAGGCAGCGCATTGCATCTCCTTTTTCCGCGTGTTCCCACTCCTCTGAGCCAGAGCTTGTAAACACAAATCCTTTGGAGTCAGCCTGGGAGAGGTGATGTTTGTCCCGAAGCCACATCCCAGGGGCTTCTCTCCTTGAATGGCTTCATTTCGGAGTTGCTCATAAAAACGCAGCAGCTTCCTTCTGGCTTTCCTGGACAGGGAAGGTGGGGAGAAGCTGGAATCCTCTGCCCTGCCCTGCCAGGAGGGGTTTTATCCTCTGGAGGGCCTCCAGCCCCGTTTCCTGGGTGGAACATATGCACACTTGAGTGTGCAGAGCTGCTCTCTCCTGGCTCCTGCATCCTTCATCTCTCACCCAAGTTCTCTCCAAGACTGATTTCCAGTTTCCAGCCCCCAAGTTTCTTGGTTTGGATCCATCTGCAGCCTTCCAGCCTCAGTCGTTGTCTCCAGCAAGGCTCTGGATGAAGCCCTAACAGCTTGTTCCTCCCGTGGAATGCACTGCAGGAATTCTTAACAGTTTCAGAGGCTTTTCAATGAAAACTTCACGTTCTACAGGTGCTATTGCTGCTGGTGCGCCGGGGATGGGAGAGGATTTACAGATCTCTGGTTGACTTCTTTTTATTTTTAAAATGGAGGTAATTCGAGCAGCAAAAGCTGCTGCTGGAGAAGGTTTGAGGAAGGGCACCTCAGATCAACCTGCCTTGCAAGGCACCGTCACTGGTACTGGTTTTCACGGAATTCCAGACTGGTTTGGGTGGGAAGGGACCTTAAAGCCCATCCAGTGCCACCCCTGCCATGGCAGGGACACCTTCCACTGTCCCAGGCCGCTCCAAGCCCCAGTGTCCAGCCTGGCCTTGGACACTGCCAGGGATCCAGGGGCAGCCACAGCTGCTCTGGGCACCCTGTGCCAGGGCCTGCCCACCCTCCCAGGGAACAATTCCTTCCCAATATCCCATCTAATTTTTGCTCTTTCGGTTTGAACCCACTCCAGTTCCTGCTGCAGGGTCCCTCTCCAGTTTCCCTGTATCCCTTCAGACCCTGGAAGGAGCTGTGAGGTCTCCACACAACCTTCTCCTCTCCAGGCTGAACATTCCCAGCTCTCCCAGCCTGGCTCCACAGGGGAGGTGCTCCAGTCAGAACATGCTGGAGCCTCTCCACGTCACAGCTCAGCTTTGGGGGTGCAGTGAATATCTGAATTTACTGGTAGGATGACATTCCAGCTGTAAATCCATGATTCCAGCACCCTGGGGAGGTGGTGGAAAAGTAGCTGCACATCCCAGTCACCACAGTTGTGGCAGACACTATGGAAAATATTATTTCTCTGTTTTTGGGGGTCTGAAATCCACATCTAAGGGACAGAAGAGGTGAGATGGTGGTGTGTGACATGCAGGGGTTTCTTTGTTTTAAATGTGAAATATATCTATGTATCCATATCTATCTATCTATATATCTATATGTGAATATATAGATATATCTCAAATTATGGCATTCAGTAACTACCAGTGCACCACCCCTGAACTAACTATTTACACCACTGTGCAAAACCAGAGGATTTCTGCTATTCTTCACTCAGCTTCAATCAACGCTTTCACACTTCAGACTCTTGGTTTGGGGCGAATTTTTCTGACTTTAATGTTCCAAGATTTTCCTTTATTTCTGATCAAAGCCACACACCACGAGCCAAGCCAACGCAGAACCACCAGAATTAGTTTCCAGATAGCTCATTTTTCTGCAAATCCCATTACAATGGCTCCACTTACAGCGTGGTTTCTGTGATTGGAAGGGAATTTAGAAGCAAACTTCAGCACTCAGCAAATCCACAGAGGTCCCATGACAAATGCAGGGAGCTAAAAGCAGCGAGGGAATGCTGAGCATGGGATGCTGCAGGCTCCGAGGGCACAGCCCGAGTTTAGTGATTCACCCTAATATTTGCCATGGAAAATGAGGAGATTTAAGCTGCCTTCCCAGCACTGGATGGTCTCTCCTAAGTCGGGATCAATCAACACAAGGTAGAGAAATCTGAGCCACCGAGCTGGGAAAGGCTCTGGAGTTGCTGATGTTGGGTGGAGTTGGGTTTGTTTGGGTTTTTTGAAGAATTACTCCTCTGTGGGGCACTAATCCAAACCCAGACTGTGAACTCCTCCACCACAAACTCTCTGACGTGCTGGGGTGGTGTCAGGAAGGAGAACGGACAAAATCCCACACTGGTTTGGGTTGGAAGGGATAAAGCCCATCCAGTTCCACGGGCAGGGGCACCTTCCGCTATCCCAGGGTGCTCCAACCCGGCCTGGGACGCTTCCAGGGATGGGAAGCTCAAACACTTTTCCAAACCTAGGGAGACGCTAAGCTTCCAGACAACGGATTAATCAGGCTTCACACGGTGGGGTTTTTAACGATTTATTTTAAAAATAACTGCATTTAACTCATTTTTTGGTAGCCTCCAGAGTGCAGGGCTGTCCGTGTGATGAAAATCCGTTGGGATACACACTCAGGGCAGCAGGGAAAGACGGACCAGGACACTTCCCAGGAGTTTGGGGCCATTTTTCCCCACAGCAGCCTTTAAACGGCACCTGGTTTTTAGCTGCCCAGTGGCTGCTCCGGGGCTGCCAGGATGTTAATTCCATTTACTGCCCGGATTTTGAAAGCAAACTCCCACCTCCACCTGGAGACAGAGAAAAGGGCATTGCAGGATTCATCCCAGTCGGCTGGAGCTCAGGGAGCAGAGGTGATGGGATCCCTGGGGATTTCAGGAACCTGTCCCACTGCCGGTGCCTGAACCCAGCAGATCCAAGCACTGCCTCGAAGGCCTTATGGAACTTCCCTAATATTTGGTTTGGAGGTGGCTCTGTGTAAATGGGAAAAGCCTGGAAAGGGGTAAGGAAGTGCAATTCCAGCCTGCTTGGCTGAGGAGGATTAGTTAAAGACAGCAATATAAAGCTCAATAGAATTAATTCTTAACTTCCCGGAGTAGCAGGATGAGATGGACGCGGGAATTTTTCCTGCAGTTTAAATGGAAAGACTGGGGGATGTCAAAGGCTGGGAGAGCACCCCGGGGAAAGGCTGGAACTGGAATTGCTGGTTGGATTTATGAAGATTTTTAGTGCTGGAGCAGCTGATTCCAGAGGGCTCTCCGGGCTCTTACCAGGTGTGATCTTCCCGTGCTTCCGTGTGTGCGTGAGCTTCCCCAGAGGAAAATCTCCTCCCCCAGTGCCATTTATTCCTGTGTGTGGTGTTTTAGCTGCCCGGTGCCAGAATCCCAGGGCACATTGTCCACACTGATGTGCAGATCCCCGTGTTTTTTGTGGTATTAGTGGGAAAAGTCGCGATTCCGTGAGCTGAACCAGACAGCAGCTTTTCCTTGCAGAGGGCACCGACTCCCTGCCTCTCTCCCATCCTGCTGTTCCTAAAATCCACCACCGGGAGCAACCTAACCTGCAGCTGGATCCTTTTGGAGTGCAAAGCTCAATCCTTAAGTTTTAAGAAGGATGTTCTAAGCAGAATCGCTGGACTCAGTAGGTTCTCCTACCTGCTTCTCCCCCTCTTCCTCACAGCCTTCCTCCTGCAGCACATCCCTGCCTGACCGTGCCCAGAAATGTCCCAGGAGACTCTCCCGACTCACCTGTTTTCTTTCCTGGGCAATGATTCCACCACAGGGCTTCCTGAGGCTGGAAGTGCCCTTGGAAACTGCTTGTGGAGGGCTTTGCACAGGGCTGGGAATGAGAAGAGGATGAAAAATCAGAGAATCCCAGAATGGTTTGGGTTGGAAGGGACCTCAAAGCCCATCCAGTGCCACCCCTGCCATGGGCAGGGACACCTCCCACTGTCTCAGGCTGCTCCAAGCCCCAGTGTCCAGCCTGGCCTTGGGCACTGCCAGGGATCCAGGGGCAGCCACAGCTGCTCTGGGCACCCTGTGCCAGGGCCTGCCCACCCTCCCAGGGAACAATTCCTTCCCAATATCTCACCTAAATCTGCCCTTCTCTAACATTTTTTGAATATTTTAGCCCAGTCTAAGCATGACCTGGTCAACCTCCGAGCACAGGGCTGTCTGCCCAGTGTCTGCCTGGGTCTCTCATGTGTGAGAGAAGATCTGTGGAGCAGCAAGGAACACTTTTTTTTGAACTCTCCCCAGTGTGCAGCCTGTGCCACTTCAGAACACTCAGAAGTAAAAACACTAAAGGGAAAAAACCCCTCCCTTTTTATAGCCTACTGTCTCGCTGAAAGTGATTTATGAAATGGAGCTTCCTGCCCACCCAGTGCACAGAACAAATACAGACAGAGCTTTGAAATAGCTGCAGCACTGTGCTATTTTCAGTAATATTTAGCTCAGACTTAGCCAAGAAAGCCCTCGAAGCTCAGCAGACAGACATAAAAAGAAACGCTCTTTCTGCATTTTTGTGTGTGCGTGCGTCTATTTTGGGTTTTGCTCCTCTTTTCTCCGCTTCCACGTCTGACTATCAGGGCAGCCCCAGCTCAGGGGAGCGGCCTGAGCCCAGTGCTCAGCACCAGCAGCAGCTCTGGAGCACACAGCTCGTGTTCAGTGCCTTCATAACCATCAGCCTGTGCTTGAATGGAGATCTTTGATTTATTGTGGTGGAACTGATCTCTGCTCCTGGGACAGGGACAGCACCCAGGGAGCGGCTGGAGCCGGGCCAGGGCAGGCTCAGGCTGGAGATCAGGAAAGGTTCTTCCCCCAGAGGGGGCTGGGCACTGCCCAGGCTCCCCAGGGAATGGGCACGGCCCCGAGGCTGCCAGAGCTCCAGGAGCGTTTGGACAGCGCTGCTAGGGATGCCCAGGGTGGGGTTGTTGGGGTGTCTGTGCAGGGCCGGGAGCTGGATCCATGATCCCTGTGGGTCCCTTCCAGCTCAGGAGATCCCATGATTCCATGATAACTTGTTGATTTCAGTCCCCTCGATAGCTGTGTTGCACAAGTGGATCACATTTTGTGTGTGTGTGTGTTTAGGAAGCCCCATTTTCCTTTTCCATAACTGAGATTTTATCTTGTCACGAGATGTCCCCTGTCACAGGTGGCACCAGGATGGCAGTGGGAGGACACTGTCTGGGCCATCACCAACTGTCTTTCCTTTCGCCCTTACCTGCCAAATCTGAGCTGTGACTTGTTTCCACAGTTATGCTGAGAAGGAAAGATAAAACCGAGCCTAAACCCAAGTCCTTTAGGTTTGCCAATTCCATTTCTCCTGCCCTCATCAGAATGTAAACTCAGATTAAACACACACCGAGAGTTCACCAGGATGCTCTTCCCTATTCCCTGGTGATTTGGAGGTTCAATGTTATTTTTGCATGAGGTGGGTTCATATTTGTAACAGCCTGATGCTTTTCGATCCCTGCAGAGCTCCAGCATCCTCTTCCAGCCAGGGAATTTTGGGGATGGGATATGGCAAAGCATCCCCTTGGCTCGAGCTGACCTTGCTGCTCCTGGTTCTGTGTCTCACGCCTGGCTTTTGTGGCACGGACAGCAGATTCCAGCCCGCCCATTCCTCTTCTCCGTGCCACCCAAGCTGTCCCAGAGCACTCTGTCACCTCCTGCCCCCCTGGGGATTCATTTTCCTTGTCAGGAATCCTCCTTCCTGCAGGAAACTCTCACTTGAGCAGTTCTGGCATGGGTGGATGCTGGCAGGATCACAGCATTGCTCCAGACCGAGTGCTTTGGGTGCTTGTCTGCCCCTGGATATCTGGATCCTAAATGGAATCCAGAGTTTGTCCTAACTCCATGGAACTTCGATGTTCTCCTTGGAAATCTGTGGGATTCATCAGCATTTCAGCCTCCGAGTAAGTTTGGGGTTCTCCTCGGAAATTTGTGGGATTCATCAGCATTTCATCTCACAACCTATGGAATATCTGCAAAGCTTCCCAGCTCATCCCAGTTCACGCACACACGTTTTCCTCCCATTTTCCTGCTTCCAGTTGCTTTTGTTATCCCCGAAAAGCTCTGGGATCCATCTCCCTGATGAAAGAGACGTCAGTGGGGCAAAACTATCCCGAAATCTCCTCGTGAGCCAGAAAGGTCTCTCTCCCTGGTGTTCCCACGCTGTTAACACGTGGTTTGCTTCTTGTGGTTGGCTCTGGAGATCAAATCCATGTGCTGGGGTAGGAAATGCTGGGGAAGGTCCGTTTCTCAGGATGCTTCATCAGACGGGAGCCTTTAGAACATACATTAAAAATACATCAAACAAACCCATTATTACGGTTCCCCTGCTCATTCCGAAAACACCACCGGTGACAAGGACTCGGGATTTGTGTCGGTGTTGCCTTGAAATTAAATAAATCCCCCTACCCAAAGAGGACTCAAAAAAAACCCTTCTAAAATTATCTTTTAAAATTAAAAATACCGTGTTGTTTTGGTTTAATGATGTGTTATCCAGCTGCACAGTCAGATTTGATAAGTGAGACTCCACTAGATAGAAAAATGAGTCATGATGTTGAATTTCCATCCTCCTCACAATAGGACAGGTCACTTCTGTCACTTTATTCTTCCAGCTAAGGCAAACTTTTTGCTGTGCTTTTCCCTCACTCGGGAATCATTTGGGAGGTGTGCAGTTCGCAGCCCTAAGGCAGAATATGACTTTTACTCTAGGAAAGAGGACACGAATTTCAAAGGCAGCAGCTCCAGAGCCTGGATATAATGGGATGAGCTTGGGAATGGTGGGATGAGCTCGGGAATAATGGGATGAGCCCAGGTGTAATGGGGTGCTTGGTCCTCAGCCCCGAAACCACAAGAAATAGCTCCTCATCCAAGACTAAAATCCCGATTTCCAGCCCTCCTGCTGCATTCCTCGGTGGGACGCACGGCTCCTTACACATGGCTGTTTTCCCTTCTCCTCCTGGCCCGGGAAAACCTTCGATCCAGCCTTTCTGTCATGCATTAGGAACTCCACAAACATGTTTACTTAAGTACCAAACCACATGAGCTCAGCATTATTCCATGGCTCCAGCACACATAAATTACAATGGATTGTGGGGGAGCAACTTTGATCCAGGGAAGCCCACACTGAATTCCCTCGGAGGAGGCTCGGAGCACTGAATGCTCCTTGTCTCCCTTGCCTCTCATCCCTGATTTTGGTTTGCTCGCTCTCTCTGCCCTGCAGGCTACAAGGAAAGCAAGCACGAGGAGCAGCCCTAGGAAAATCAGGCTATTCCATGGATCCAAGCTCTTTCCCTGACACTCATTTCCATGTGCAGGATCTCAAGTGGCACTCACAGAAAATCCCTTGTGCCCAACGCCGTGTCTGTCACCGTAACAGCACTGGAGTAGAAGAGCAGCTTTGGGGAGGAAAAATGCTGTAAGGACACAATCCTCCAAAAAAACCCCTTGTAGCCAAGATTGTTTCCCCATCAGAGGGCCCGTCCTGGGATTTTGGCCTCATTGATACTGCAGGAATCTTACAGAGTGACAGTTTTTTCAGCGGGGCAGTGAGGGAGGTGCTATTGTTGGTGGAGGAGCTGAGAAACAAACCCAGGACATTTCCTCCTTCCCAGCTCTCTACATTTGACCCAGTGGGACATCTCTGGCAGGTCACCAGGCCTAGGATGTCCTGACCTCACAGCTGGCAGCTCTTTCCTCCCTTTTGGAGAACCTTTTGGCTGCTGCTCTCCGGTTGATTCCACTGCCATCAACACCAACACCAGGGAACACGGTGGCGATGCTGAGCGGATGGCTGGACTTGATGATCTTGAAGAACTTTTCCAGTCTTAATGGGTCTATGAAATGATTCCATGGAATGATTCTGTGAAGTGATTCCATGAAATGATTCTGTGAAGTGATTCCATGAAATGATTCTATGAAATCACTCCATTAAATCATTCCATTAAATGATTCTATGAACACATTCTGTGAAATGATTCCATGAAAACATTCTATGACATTAATCTGTGAAATGATTCTGTGAAGTGATTCCATGAAATGATTACATGAAATTATTCTGTGAAATGATTCCATGAAATCATTCCATGAAATCATTCTATGAAACGATTCTGTGAAATGATTCCATGAAATGATTCTGTGAAATGATTCTGTGAAATCATTCCATGAAATCATTCTATGAAACGATTCTGTGAAATGATTCCGTGAAATGATTCTATGAAATGATTCTGTGAAATGATTCTGTGAAATCATTCCATGAAATCATTCTATGAAACGATTCTGTGAAATGATTCCATGAAATGATTCTATGAAA
>VZTD01005029.1:749830-765400 GCA_013397725.1 Rhagologus leucostigma
TCTAAGCTAGTTATCAGACTTGGGGAATTACAAGTATGTGGGCTAAAAGCACTAAGGATACATGCAAAGCTGTGTAAAAGGGTATGTGGAAGGGTATATGAGAGGGGTATATGAAAAAGCAAAAAAATCATCATGGCATCACCAGGTGATCCAAGCCGTGTCCAGCCTGGCTTTTTTTTCTGCTCGGAAAAGACCAGCGATTTCTGCTGGGAGGCAGCAGAACTGGAGCGAGGGTCAAGACATATTTTTCTCTGGAATTGGAGGGCGGAGGTGATCCCACCCTGCCCCACTGCCAGGAGCAGCCACCCCGGCGGGGTGGGGGGCACATCCCCACCTCCAGCCTGTCCCAGGAGCCGCCAGCACTGACACATTTCCTTGCAGCAGTCAAAGGAATTGCCGCGTTTTTCCAGAGGGGAAGCCACTCCAGTGGAAGCGGAGTGAGACGAGGGGATGATTCACAGCTTTCCCGAGGCGCCGCTGTTTTCCCAGCCGGCTCTGCAAGCCATTCATCATCCCTGATCCCTGGGGACGCGCATCCTCTGCAGGGAGCGTCTCCCTTCCCTCGCGTCCTGCCTGCCAAACCCCAGCGCGGGGATGGGAGCAGAAAGTAATTACCCCACAGCTCGTTTTCCTCTCCCAGCCGATTCGTCCTGCCGAGCTGACCAGGGACAGCAGCCCGAGCTGCGCCGGGAACCTGCGCCCTTCCTTCGGGGGATAATCAGGAGCAGACCTCGGAGCGGCTGCTGGGAAGAGAAGGAAAACTTCTCCTCGGGATCTTGTTGGGGAGCAGCCACAGCACACTATGAGGGGCACACGGGGAGATGTGACATCACCACGGCTCCCAAATTAATTTAATTTAATTAATTAACTAATTAAATTCCTGCTTTAGCAGCCGTGCTCGCACCCAAACCTCACCAACACCTCACCTGAGCTCGCCTTCCCTGGGATTTTGGTGCTGGCTCTGCAGAGGAGCCAAGAGCTGCTGGTAACGGGGAATGAGAGGGGGATTCCTGGCAGTCAGGATTATCATGGAATCATGGAATGGCTTGGGTTTGGAGGGATCTTAAAGCCCATTTTGTTCCACCCCCTGCCATGGGCAGGGTCACCTTCCACTGTCCCAGGCTGCTCCAAGCCCCATCCAGCCTGGCCTTGGGCACTGCCAGGGATCCAGGGGCAGCCACAGCTTCTCTGGGAATTCTATCCCAGCCCTTCCCCATCCTCCCAGGAAACAATTCCTTCCCGATATCCCATCCATCCCTGCCCTCTGGCAGTGGGAAGCCATTCCCTGTGTCCTGTCCCTCCAGCCCTTGTCCAAAGTCTCTCTCCGTGTTTCTTGCAGCTCCTTCAGGCCCCAGAAGGCCACAGTGAGGTCACCCCAAAGCTTCTCCTCTCCAGGCTGAACAATCCCAATTCTCAGTCCCAAGAGAGAAGGAGGACAGAAATCCCTTCCTGCAGCACATCTGGTTGTATCCAGACCTCTTTCTAATATATGAGAGTGGTGTTGCAGGATTCTGTTCTTTCCCATGTGCTGGGGGGGCGGAATAAAAGGCAAACAAGCAAAATAAAATCCAATCACACAAAATTCCTGCCTTTCCAAATTTCTCGCCAGAGCTTGGAGATGGTGTAGGCAGGAGATAATTAAAAGCAGGAGGTCATGATGCTGTACAACTTCTTCCCATGGCCTAGGACTAATTAAAGACAAGTTATTTTTTTATCATAATTGTTATTTCCAGGACAAATTGTGCTTATTGCACAAGTGGCACCTTTTCTGCAAGAGCCAGAAACAACCTGTTGCTTTCAACTCTTCTTTCCAACTCTTTTTCCTCAATAAACAAGTCTTTTCAAGCTCTTCCATGATTTTGCAGCCTGGTCATTGCTTTGCTTCCTTTCCCCTGTAGGGTTTTCAACAAAATATCGCCGAGCAGGGACAGCAGCATCTCCTGCAAACCCTGAGCAGTGTTTCCATCCAGATTTTCCTCTGCCACCCAGCTCCAGCGTAACGAAGATGACGTGGTTTTAGTTAGTTTGAAACTCCCTATTAGAAAATACAGCCATGTATTTCCAGTTCCATGAAAGATCCAAGCTGGAGCCGTGTTCCCAGCGATGGGGTTGGGTTGAGTTTGGTCCACGTAAGTCATTTCCTGTTTTCCCAGCAGTCTGTCCTGGTGTTCCTTGAAGAACATCGTTGGTCCAGCATTCCAGAAGTGAAATGTTCTCTCGCTGTTTCCTTTTCCTTGTTGGTGTGCTTCATAGGATGCCCAGGAGAATTCTTGCCTTGCAAATCGCTGTTGCTTCCTCTCTCATGAACTCTCCTATGAGCCCCAAATTTCCATTTCCCAGATTTGCTCTTCCCTCCTCCAAAAGGTGGTGAAGGAGAACAGGCCATGGAAGGGAAGCTGTTAGCCTACAACTTCTCTAGTGGCTGTGGGGTCCCACTCCCACAGGGAAGATTTGCAGATACCTGTGGTTGGAAGAGCACAGCAAGAGCCGAGAGGGTGCAGAAAGAGAAGTCCCCAAGTTTTATTGACAGACTGCACGCTCAGCATGGAAACTGGTGTAAATTTTCCCTGTATTTTCTAATAATAATTAGGATAAAAGAGTAAAAGAAAAGAGGGAAGAGCGAAAAGCAGATGCCAGCTGGGAGAGGAAAGGAGATCACCCATCCTGGATCCAGCATTGATCCAGGTGTTCAGGGTCCTGGGGGTGCCACCCTGGCTTTGGGGGTACCTTCCTACAGGTGTTTTCCCCACCCTGGCATTGGGTTTCCTGCTCTTCCTGTAAAGGGTAAGCACGTGCAGTCCATTCTTCTGGATCTTTCTGGAAATGGGCTGGGGGGCTTTGAGGTGGATGCCCAGAGCAGCTGTGGCTGCCCCTGGATCCCTGGCAGTGCCCAAGGCCAGGCTGGACGCTGGGGCTTGGAGCAGCCTGGGACAGTGGAAAGTGTCCGTGCCCATGGCAGGGGTGGCACTGGATGGGATTTAAGGTCTCTTCCACCCCAGGCCATCCTGGAATTCTGGGATTAACTCCTTACTGCCCAGGGTCCTACAGATGTCTCCATGGATGCCATCACTCAGCCTTCAGCTTGGAGATCCTTCAGGAGTTTTCATGGCTGCCATGGGAAGGGACATTTACACAGGATGGGTCTGGCGGGTCCCAGGAACCTACCAGAAGCACTCCAGGGTTCTTCCAGATCTTTTTGGTAGACATAAGATCACATCCCTCCTGCAGGGCTGTGCCCTGCATCCGCTCATCCCACACCAGTGCTGTGATGGTGGTGAGACGTGGTGGTCCCCAAAGAGATGGCACCACAGTTGTGACCAAGGGGCCAGAGCCCAAACGTGCAGAGTGCTGGCCACTCCTGGTGATGCCTTGAGGTTGCCACCTAAAAACAGAGACTAGGCAGGAATAGGGGTAAAAAATTTATTGGAAGGGCCTCCAAAGGCACACTCTGGGTAGGCCAAAGGCGACACTCAAGATGGACCCTGAGTCACGAGCTCTTCACACTTTTATAAGTTTGGTCCATTTGCAGATCAGGGTTAATTCTCCAGTTGTAACCTCAGTTCATGATGTAATTACCCCAAGCTCACCTCTCTTCTCAGATTTTGGTTTACACATTTTGGGGCCTGGTGTCCCTGAGGTGCAAACCCAGAGAGGTTTGTTATGTGTGACCAGCATGAGAGAACAGCAGCTCACAGGCCCCACGGAACTGCAGAGTTACACACCAGGCAGTGCAGGGTTTGGAAAATATAAAAGTTAAAACCTAAGGCATCACTGGAGCAGCCCCAGCACTTCACCCCCATCACCTCAGCTGTGCCAGCAGCAGAGCCAAAGATGTCTCAGACATCCCTCCTTCCTCACGGAGCACATCCATCCCGGCCACCAAAGGGAGAGGGAAAAGGAGAGGGATAACTGTGCTGGTGATCCCACAGGCTCCCTCCCTGTCTGAGCACGGCACTCCTGCCTTTAAATCAGGCTCCCAGCGAGCTCCCCGCTGGATGTTGCGAGGCAGAGCTCCTTAATGAGGCCGATGAGCATTTTTAATGTGGTAATTGCTGGCCCTGGCAGTGGCACAGACACCCAGACTACATAAGAGTCACTTCAACGCGAGGAGCTGCTGCTGAGCCCTGCGTCACAAAGCCCCTCTGCCACGGGGACAAGGACACTGCGAAGAAACACTTCTGAGGAACTCTCTCTGCTTAAACAACACATTTATAGAGCATCCAGATGTTGGGTTAGCGCTTAACGAGTGTGGGAGAAAACAGAGCTCGAAGGGCTGTGTTTGGTTTGGGTTGGGGGTTATTTTCTCTCCTTGATCTCATTTATTGAGTGTGTACAAACAGAGTGACTAAAAAATGTACAGGAAATCCACGGGTGTTTCTGTGTGCCAAATAGGACCGGTCTGAGGGCACAGCTGGGCCCTGTGGGGTGAAGGTGGGAGGTGGGAGGATGACCCCCGTCCCTGACACTTTGGGACAGTCACATCTCACCCAATTTATTTCCATGTTGGTTGCAAGAAGCACGAGGGGGAGGTGGAGAGAACAGCCCTCCAAACCTTGATAACGAGGTGCCAGAGATCCTAAAAGGAGATCTGAAAACTGAGTTTTATGACTTCAACCGGGGGTTTTTAACCAGAACTTTGTGCTCACCTGGTGCTTCAGTGGCACCTCTGGGACCGAGGTGTCCCAGAAGATCAAGGAGCAGTTGTGATTTGGGAGTCTGGACCCACCCCTGCACACCCAGGGCTTCACCAGCAGGCCACGCCGGGAGAGCTGCTGGACATCCAGGCACGGGAGAGGGCAGGGATGATTCCCTAAACCCCAGCACCTCCATCCAGAAGCATTTTGGAGAAGCCCGTTATGATCCCAGGAAACTGCTCGGAGTGAGAGCAGCGTTGGGAAGACAGAGCTTGTGTTTTAATGAGATCTATGGAGAGGAAATCTGGGTCCTTCATCCAGACTTACCGCTGGAAGATCCCATTTTTTATCCTCCTCACTTCCTCTGTTCCTGGGGTGGGGGAGCCCTCAGCATCCCACACAGCTCTGCCGCAGGAGAAGTAGGAATAATTCCAGTTGGTGCTGCTGGAGCTCAGGTGGCTGTCCTGCTCCTCTCCCAGCCATTTCCCTGCTTCCCAAGCCTCCCTTCCTGCTTTTATGGGATCCTCCAGTTGCCCCAAAGCATCTGCCAGGGTCAGCCGTGGTTATTTCTGTGTGGGGAGAAGAGAGAAAACAAACAGTGGATGGCATTTGCAAATCCATTTTTGGGCATCCCCAGCCCCAGGAGCCTGCAGGAGTCTGGACGTTCCCAGCCAGCGGGAAGTCATTAAACTGCTTTTAAATCCCATTGCTGCTGGGATGTTTCGTAGGATTCTTGAAAACACTGGCAACCACAAAGCGAGATTAATACAACCCCACTGATACGGGAGCTGCTGCGCTCTTCCAGACTGAATCACCGCCACAAAAACACTGGCGTCCTCCAGGGGCGACAGCACTGGGCACTTCCAGAGGAAAAACTGGGAATTGAGGCTGCACTGCTGCCTCTGCCGCCACATGCCTGAGTTTTGTCTCCGTGGGAAGCTGCCCTGCCTAAAACCTACCGTGTAAAACCTACTTTGCAGATAAGAGCAGAAAGCGAGTCGAGTGCTTGGCTAAATTTGGTGGTTTGGGGATAGTTTTGAGGGACAGGATCATCCCAGTCCCTGCCCTGGGGGCTCCTGGAATGTTTGCCACCCATGTCTGGATGCAGTACAGACCCTGAGCCTAAGTCCAGGTGTCTGGGGGGATTTCAGAGCCCAGCCAAGGTGCCTGGAGGATTTAGATCCCCTTAGATAACACAGGAGGGTCAGGATTTTCCAGATCAGTGTTCGGGGTTCAGCTTTAGGCACCAAGACTCATATTTGGGCTGGTTTTAACTTTCTGAATGCTCTTTGCAGCTGGTGCTACACCCCACGGCTTCCCTGGGGTGGAGGCACCACGGGACACGTCAGCTCATCCACACAAACTTGGATGAAAAAAGAAGCTTGAGCAAGGATTTGAAAGTCTTTGTCTGGTTTTGCAAAGCTGCATTTGGGGAGAAAAAACCACAGTTCCCGTCTCTTCCCAGGAAACCATCCTAATCCTACAGCCCAGGAAATGATGGCTGAGCCTTCTCCATGCTGAGCTTGGCTCATTCCAGCCTGGCCTTCGGGATGCTGCCAGGCACCCCCGGACCCTGCAAGGCTGTGCTGGATGGATGGCTTTGGGATTTGGGGTTTTTCCTTCTTGCCTCTCTCAACTTTTTTTCCCTCCTTGCCCCAAAACATCCAATTAGAAGTTGTGGCTTGGTGTCCAGACATTGGGGAATGTGTCGGGATGGAGCAGAGGTTGAATTTTTGGCTTTGGCTTTGGCTTTGAGTTTGGCTTTGGCTTTGAGTTTGAGTTTGGATGAGGGTGGCCATTCTCGGGGCGGAGGTGGATTCACACGAGTCAGAGCTTTGCCTCTCCCTCCACGGGCAGCATCCAGCACCACCCGCTGAGCCACAGCTATCCCGAATCCCATCCTCTGGAGCCTCATTCCTCATCTTCCCAGCTATCCCTGCCACGTCTCCGGGTCTGAAGGCACCGTCCTCACCTTACACCGGTCACTCCCAGCCCCTTCACCCCGTGCCTCTCTTCACCTCACCCTGAAGCTGTGCACCTTTGCAAAGTTTAACCTGTGTCCTTTTTTGTGCATAAGATCCATTTCCCGGCCTGAGTTTCCCTTTTCCCATTACCTAATTCCTGAATTTTCCAGCTCTCAATTGTACTGTGTTAGAATCATAGAACCGTGGCATGTTTTGGGTTGGAAGGGAGCTTAAAGCTCATCCAGGGACACCTTCCACTATCCCAGGCTGCTCCAAGCCCCATCCAGCCTGGCCTTGGACACTTCCAGGGAATGGGGCAGCCCCAGCTTCTCTGGGCACCCTGTGCCAGGGCCTTTAATTTGCCGTCTGTCCAGCTGGATCGCCTCCAAATCCGGTTGTTTGCTCTCCTCGAGTCCTCATCCTCCAAAGAAACCCAAGGCAGGAAGGTTATTTCCGAGCCTGCCCTAAATGTCAGAGGGATTTAAGGAAATTCCTCGTGCAAAGCCTTTCTGGAAAACACCCCTGCACGTGGGCTTTGAAAAATTATACCGAGAGTTTATTTCTGGGGACACTCCCTGTGCGACATCCACGACATCAAATTCAGCAGATAGGCTCCATAGCCCTCTTTTTTCCCCCCCTTTATCTTGTAGGAAGCTGTCATATCCTCGCTGCAAAAGCTGCCCTGGAGTCTGGCGGAGCGGGACGAGGAGCCGTCGCTTCCAAATCAATTCATGGTGGTCCCGAGCTCTGTTTTTGTTCTGGCACATTAAACAGAATGAAGACATATGTCTGAATTTAAGACATCCTTTGGCTTCCCTGTGCACACGAGCCAGCCGAGAAATTCGAACTATTTCAAAGCGCTACGAAAAAGAATTGTAGACACATCCTTTTGTTTAGGCATCTATTTTTAATTATCCTGCCTTTTAATATTCCTCTCCATTTGAGGATAATCAGGGAAAATAGATCCTGCTGGGCATTGTCATGCTTAATAAAAGTAAGGCTGAACATCTGCAAATTTGGCGACAGCGTGGCGCATCTGATGCACCAGCGGCCGAGCTGCATTCCCGGGTAATTATAACCCCACGTGCAGCTGGAAGGGTGGAATTCCCTGTTTACATCCATTCTAGCACTTCTCCCAAACTCCCCTGGCTTGGGGTGCTAAAAGTTTGGGAATGGGGGTGTTGTTTTCCCCCCTCCCAGTCCCTGAAAGATGGAAGGGCGGGAGGATGGAGCAGTGTCTGCCCGTCGGTGAGGGACTGGGATCCAGGGAGGAACTCGTGCGAGGCAGGGCTGGCGTTCCCAAAATTAGCGCCGTTGGAATTAAATCAGTGAAAGTGAGAGCAGGCTGCAGGCTTTCCCTCCTCCTATTTCTTATTTCGTTTTTCTTGGCAGAGCAAACCCCACATCCTGCAGCGGCTGCCGCGCAGGCTTAGCTGCATGCTGCAAAATTTCCGCGCTGCTCCCAGGGAAAACACGGCTTTTTCCCCAGGGAAAACACGGCTTTGCCCCCAGTGAAAACACGGCTTTGCCCCCAGGGAAAACACGGCTTTGCTCCCAGGGAAAACACGGCTTTTTCCCCAGGGAAAACACGGCTTTGCCCCCAGGGAAAACACGGCTTTGCCCCAAGGAAAACACGGCTTTTTCCCTAGGGAAAGCACGGCTTTGGCCCAGGGAAAACACGGATTCGTCCCACCTCTCCCTTGGCAGGATGCAGAGCCAGAGGCGATGTTTTCTCCATCCCCCAACTCTGGGCCATCCTGCCCCTGCGCAGGGCTGGCAGTTGGATGGGGATTCTGGGCAATGACCGACGAGCGTGGGCTCGTGTGGGAGGAAGACTGGGAATGTCTGTCCGTGGGGCAGCTGATTGCCTCCTGCTCCACTTCCCACACCAGGTTCTGTCCTTCCAGGCCTGGGGAAGAGGGGGAGCAGGAGGCAGGGAAAAATTAACAAGGGAAGGGAAAAATGCACGTGGGGATGTGTTCCCAGCCCCGCTAAACGTGCGAAGCTCAAACCTCAGCAGATCCAAACCTCCCTCTGAAGCACACCTTGCCTTCCCACCGGAATTCCCCACTGCAGATCTTCTCCCAGACACAGAATTTAATTTATGCCTCGTGGGAGGGAGGCGATGGAGGATGTGACACACCACTGGATGCTGTTTTGGGGGACAGGGGTGGCCTCCTGCCCTAAATCAGTAATGACAGGAAGAGATCGTTTTTATGCTGCATCAGAATTCCATCTCCAGAAAGTTCTTAACTTTTCTTTGGGACCAAACTGTTTATGTGCCAAAAAAATGTCCCAAGCTATAAGGAGAAAAATGCAAGGGGGGGAAGGAATAAAATTATCGTGCCCACCCCACAAATGGAGCTTCACTGGTCCAGGTCCCCCAGCTGGCAGCAAAACGTTAGAAGCTGCTAGATTATTTCCTGGGAGGCTGAGAGTGGAATCTCTGCTAGGAAAGTTCAGTCCTGAAGTTTTGGGGGTGTTTGAAGCATTTTTGCAGCCTTTCAGTACCTGAAGGAGGCCTAGGAGAGAGGGGGAGAGGGACTTTTTATAAGGGATGGAGTGCCAGGACAAGGGGAAATGGGTTCAGACTGCCAGAGGGCAGGGATGGATGGGATATTGGGAAGGAATTGTTCCCTGGGAGGGTGGGCAGGCCCTGGCACAGGGTGCCCAGAGCAGCTGTGGCTGCCCCTGGATCCCTGGCAGTGCCCAAGGCCAGGCTGGACACTGGGGCTTGGAGCAGCCTGGGACAGTGGAAGGTGTCCCTGCCCACAGCAGGGGTGGTACTGGCCGGGCTTTGAGGTCCCTTCCAACCCAAACCAAGCTTTGACTCCATGGTTCTGTGCTCTGATGCTTGAACTCTTTGGAGCAAAACCCCCAAATCCAAGCATCCCCATCTTCCAGCGACTTTTAAAGAGAATAAAATTGTCCCCTGAGCTTCACCCGTGGTCTGGGAGCTGCCTCCTCTCTGAGCCCTGAGCTCGCAGCTCCCCGAGGCTCCAGGAAGCCGCCCCAGCCAGGAGGAGCTGCCGAGGGTGAGAGGCTCCGTTAGAGCATCCCTGGAAGGAGAGGCAGCGCCGTCCCTCTCACATGTGCTCGGCAGCTGCCCGGCTGCGCGTTTGAAGGACGCCACAAACGCAGCTCCAGATGCTGGGGCTTCCAGAGAGCCCCACAGTGGACGCCACTCCGGCTTGTCCCAGCTGCTGATCCAGAAAGGAAAAGGGTAATAAAGGAGCAGCTCCCGCAGCTGGGGCTGCAGGCTGCGGGTTTAGAGCAGCCCAGAGCAAAGAGGGAACGGAGGCCGGAGGTGCAACCGCAGTTGGGGCATCTTCCAGCACGGTGGGACCTTGGGCTGCTCCGAGCTCCGCCATCCGCGACGCCGAGCGAAATCCGTGGGGCCACCTCAGCGAGGCTGAGGCACAGTGGGGATTTGCAGCTTCCAGGGCCTGTCTGGTGCTCCGGGCTCCCAGCCCACATGCTGATGATGGCAGCAAGCCCTGGCAGGGAGCGTGGACCATTCCTGGTCACAGGAGCTGGAGTTCCTCCACGTAGATGAGCTGCGGGTTTGGGCATAAAACAAACTAAAATAAAAAGACGGAGGGCAAGATTTTGGGTCTATTTTATGCAAACTGTAGCCGTGTCCTGTGGAGGGTAAAAGAACCTGACATCAGTAACCAAGCTTTAGAAACCTGCCCGAAGCCTGGTGTGCATTTGTGAGTGAAAAACATTTTCACACAAGCACGAAGTCATTCGGGTTAGAAAAGGCCCTCGAGATCGTCGAGTCCAGCTGCTCACTCAGCACCACTGAAGCGTGTCCCCACGTGCCACAGCCACACCCCTTCTGAACACTTCCAGGGGTGGCGACACCAACACTGCCGTGAGCAGCCCGTTCCAGTGCTTGACAATCCTTTTGGTGAGGAACTTTTCCCTAATATCCAGTCTGAACTTCCTGTGGCACTGCCTGAGGCCGTTTCCTCTGAGTTTGTTCCCTCAGAGAAAAGACTGATCCCTGTCTTACTGCAGCTTCTGTCAGAGAGAGCCACAAGGGCCCCCCTGAGCCTCCTTTGCTCCAGGCTGAGCCCCTTTCCCAGCTCTCTCAGCCGCTCCTGGGGCTCCAGCCCCTTCCCCAGCTCCATTCCCTGCCCTGGACATATTTCAGCAAATTTTATTCCAGTTCAAAGTGCTTCTGCACCTCCATTCCCACATACCACGTTTTCCAGTGTATCTTCATGCCTCTCCATCGCAGCTCTTTGCATCGGGGCTGTGCCAGGAATGCTTTGGAGGTGGCTCCCAATCAAGTCATGCAAACCCTGCCTCCCCACTGAAGTTGCAGTATTCACGCAAGGGCATGACTCCGCACACGAGATGGAGAAGTGCAAAGCGTTTCTTGCGCAGCAAAATGTTCCCTAAATACCAGCACCCGACAGGATATCGCATCATATAAACAGGAAAGATGATCACCTCAGTGTCCCCCAATCACCTGGGATAGTGCACAGACATTGCCTCTCATGGTAATGGGTAAACAATACCCTATAAGGTCACAAACTACAATTATCACATCTCATAGGTCTGACACTGTCCAGAAACCCACAATCCTCTCTCAGCCCATCCTCGGTGACCTGGATGCACTTCCAGGATCACCCTGGGGTCTGAGAAAGAGGCTCTCTCTCCGGCCCTCAGGGCCTGTCTCTCTTCCAGCACATAGTGCACCCCAACAGAAGTGTCCAAGGGGTTTGGGATGTTTCAAGGCCAGCGCGGTGGGGCAGAGAGGGCAGCATGACCAGCAAGGCTCCTGGTGCTCCTCCTGCTGAAATTCCAGGTGTAGGATTCCGCCCTGGGTGGATTCCCCCGTTGAACTGTTAGCTGCAGTACAATCTCACAGAAAGCTGCCACCCCCTCCAGCAGACCCCAGGAACGCCCCGGCGCAGAATCCCAGCTCTAACACATCCTTAAACTGAGCCTTTATCCACTCTCCATGGTGGTCTGGGGGCAAGGACCACAACCACTCTGTGCTCCACACGGGAGGGAGGGAATGGTCCCCTGGGACAGTTCGGAGGTTTGATTATTGCCGATCACACCCCAGATATCTGGAAATAGATCTGGATTGACCCCAGAGGTTCCCATCCTTTGCCTCTTGGTTGCTTGGGGTTTGCCCTCCTCTGCAGCGACAGCGAGAGATGGGCAGGACCCTTCCTGCTCACGCTGATTTGGGATCAAAACACCACCAAAAATCCATGATATATGGTCCTTTGAGCTTAGAGCCTTGGACTGACCAGCAGGGAGCAGCTGGGATGTGGAAGGAGGCTGTTCCCAGGACCAATTCTTTCCCTGAGGGCTGCTTGTGCCGTGTTTATCCCATCCCCTGCTCCTGTCCCAGAGCTTCGTGCAGCATCTGATCCTGATCCAGGTGTGACCCCCTGCAAGCACAGCCACAGCCAGTGCTGTCTTCCAAGAAATCTCCTTCCTTGGCACACTGGGAACAAGCCCAAGAAGCCAGGCCCAAGTTTCCACAGAGAGAGATCCCTTGGGAAGAGCCCAGCAGGGATGTGACCACCCTGCAGCGACATTCCTTATATTCCCCGTGCGTTAGAGGCTCCTGGATCATCTCCTGCACCCAGCCACCCACACCATTCCTTATTTATTCATCATTAAACAGATACAATCAGCCCCCACATTCCAGGCTCGCAGCTAATTAAAACCACCGTGGGCTTCGTTATCCCAGCTTTTCCTTGGCTCCCCTTGCCACAGCCCAAAAGAAATGAAAGGGAGTCGGTTCTGGCACGGCTCTTCCTCCTCTGGCTCCGCATTCCTCGGGGTCTTAGGGGAATTGCTCGAATTCTCAGATGTTGTTAAACAATCAAAGGGTAAATATTCCATCCCCATGCCGATTTTCCTGGGATGGCTGTGGTTGCAGGGAACAGCTTCTGTCAAGGGGGCTGAGCCCAGCAGGCCTCGAGCAGTGGTTACTGGATGGCCACAAATTAGAGGCAGCCAGAAAAATGAAAGGAGGGAGCCTGGACCACAAGCGAGAGCGAGATGAGGATGAGCCAAAGGGAGGGATGAGCCAAAGGGATGAACGCGCTGGTTTAGAGGGGCTTCCAGATTGCCCCTAATTCCCTTCTTGGAACTCCCCCTGGTAAAGGCAACGAGTCCCAACCCCGGTGAGGTTCAGTGCCCAGTTCTGGAGCTGCACCATCTCATTTCCACATCTTTGTAGCTTCTCTGCTCCTCAACCCACCCCAAGGGGAGGTTTAAATGTCCGGAGGGTGCTGAAACCCTTGTGGAGGCCGCGTCAGGCTGTGCTGCCCCAGGAGAGGGCAGAGGTGCTCCTTCCCACCCAGCGTGGCACTGAGGTGGCCTCGGGAGCCGCCAGCACCCCCCACCTTATCTGGCACCTTTGGGAAGTGTCGCATTCCCGGTGCTGCTTCTCCCACTCCCAGCCTGTCGCAGCCCGGTGCCGTGGGATGGAGATCAAATGACTGGCACCGAAGGAAAACAAAAATAATCGGGGTTTATCTGGAGAAATCTTTGTGCTGCAAGAAATTTTGTGCCTGGCTGGGTGTTTCCATAAGCAGTTAAATTTCGATGTCAGGCCTTCGGTGGTGACTTCTTAAAAATAGTTACTGAGAGATTTCTCCCTCAGCGTGTATTATTTGGATATTGTTTGATTGAAAATGTGCAACCAGCAGCGGTTCTGCTGGTTCTCACACTTGTCCTCAACACAAGAAAGGTGAAATATGGGTTACGCTTATTTTTAAAGGATTTTCAAGTCATCTTTTTTCTTTCATTAAAGGTCTGTTCTTTAAAATCACGTCAGGGAGACAAGCCATGAGGTGTGAAGCTCACGGATTCCAATATTAATCCTGCCCTTAGGGACCAGCGTTTTCCGTGACTGTGAAAATGACACCCCACAACCTCTTAAACAAACAGGGCATTTATTTAAAAGTGACATTTTTGAATGCTGCCACGCAGTTTTTAGGGTCGGTGGCATTTTCGAGGTTCAGTACTGGCGGATGCAACGCGGAGGTCTTCAAGGGTAGAAGGGGCGAGGTGTGTAGGAGAGGGAACAGCATCTGTTGGAGAAACTGGGATTTGGAAAAACAGATATTGGGAAAATTGCCTCTTCTTCTCCTATTTTTCTTTTCCTTCCCTTTCCTCCTCATGCCTTCGCTCCTCCCACCTTTTGGAAACAAACGCTGTGTTTTATCCCCCAGCACACCCCCAAGGGCCCCTCCCCACCCTCCCAAGGGTGTTTGCCCGAGCAGCAGGTGACTCCTCCCGGCTCCAAATCCGCTCTTTCCTCCTTTTTTTTTTTTCTTCCTCCCCCCCAACCCCGTTGCTTTCAGGAGCGCCGAGATGAAAGTCCCCATTAAAACCAATGTCCCCATTACGCGACGGCCAGCTCGGGTGGCACTTTCATGTCGCAGTGCCCTGTTTGTCCCGGCAGAGGTTGTTTGTCCTCGGCGCAAGGCTTCACCCCCGAACTTTGAAGTGGCCCGGGGGCTCGGTGTCACCGCTGTCGCTGCCACCGCCGTCGGGTCCCCGCGCAGATAAAGGAGGTGTCGCCCCTAACGCGCCCTTCGACACGGCGCTGGGTGCGAGATAACCCTGCCCGGGTAATCCCGGCCCTGATAAAGCCGCGGGGTGTGCTGCCCTGGCTTCCTAACAGCTCCCAAATCTCCCAAATTAACGCCTGGCCCACATCAAAGCGCTCGCGTTCCTTTCTTCGTGCCCTCACCTTAGGCACCGAGCCCGCTCCGCCTTGAGCTCGGCTTAATGGTTAAACTATCCCGTGTGCCTGCCGCCGGGCATTTCCCAAAAAACCCTCCGGGGGAGGGAATGTTTCCCCCGACAGGATGGAGATGACACCCAGCAAGTTGATTTTTTTTTCCCGCCCGAGTTTATAATAAAAGCAGGAAAATCGTCCCGAGGCTCGTGATTACAAATGCAGTCATCGTTTTTAAGAATATTTAGTACTGGTCTATAATACCGACCGCGATGGGAGGGATGGTCCTCGGTTTTTCCCAAAAATGCCCTCCAAAGCCACGGATGGGGCTTGTCCTGCAGGACTCACCAAGGCCAGACCTGGGCGGGCCTGAAACACCAGTGCGCACACACGGCGCATTTACACGATCAAATGAGATCATTTTTAATTAAAACGCTGTTTTAATTTCTCCTCGGACACGCAGTGGAGCTCATCCCCGTGAGCAATAGCGCTGCGGGCAAGCACTGCCTCATAAGATAACTTCAGATAATACAAAGTGGCATCAGAAATCACACACAGAATGTGGCATTTTATAAATAAATTTCTATATATTTATTTGTATTTCTATACAAAATGAGATGATCGCAGAATCCCAGACTGGTTTCGGTTGGAAGGGACCTCAAATCCCATCCCATTCCACCCCCTGCCGTGGGCAGGGACACCTTCCACTATCCCAGGCTGCTCCAAGCCCCGTCCAACCCGGCCTTGGACGCTGCCAGGGATGTTTGAGGAGTTGGGTCTTCCTCAGCCAGGCAGCCAGGTCCGGGACAGGGGAAGTGGAGAGGAATAGATGGAGATTCTTGTAAGTCAGATAGAAAATTTTGCCAAGTCCAGGGAAATGACGGCGTTTTTTCAGGCGGTTTCATCACCTGGAGGGCTCAGGAGGTCTTGAAACTGCTGCTGGGCTTTGCCCTAAAGAAAGCAGAATAAAAGCTCCTATCTTCCCTCTCCCTCCCTCTCCTTTTGCAATATCCCAGTGATGAAAGCACCCTTTTAGGATGTGGGAGATGCACACTGAAGTTCCTCCTTGCCTGGAGGGGTTGGGACCTAATCTCCAATATCAGGAGAGCAGCCAGGGCAAAAGCAGGAGCAGGAGGAGAGGGACGAGGAGAGATCTCATCCTCCCCACCCAGCCCCACAGCACCTCTCCTGGAGGGCTGGGGAGCATTACAATAAAACAAAACAAAACAAAACAAAACAAAACAAA
>VZTD01005029.1:765437-790368 GCA_013397725.1 Rhagologus leucostigma
AACAAAGTAAAAAATAAAGTAAAATGAAATAAAATAAAATAAAACAAAATAAAAAATAAAATAAAATAAAGTAAAAGAAAAGAAAAGAAATTAATTAAATTAAATGAGATAAAATAAAATGAAATAAAACAAAGAAAAAAGTAAAATGAAATAAAATTAAATGAAATAAAATTAAATGAAAAAATAAAATAAAATAAAATAAAATATAAGCCCTCTCTTTAAAATGACAAATGAAAGCAAGTGTCCGTGTAGGTAGTATAGAAGAGATGTTGGCATCTTCCTTTTTAGCCACAGAGGCAAGACAAAATAATATCCTGGCGAAACCAGGAAATTTCATGAAATTGTAACAAAGTTTAACAAAACTTTCACTTTAATGGAGGTTTTCCCACGGAAAAGCAGCTGGTGACTTTCCCAGGGCAAGTGAAGGGTTCTGGACGGGGAAGGCAAAGTTTTATCGTTTGTGGTTTGAAGAAATTATTTGGAAAGCGATTGTTTGGAGCACAAGGAGCGAAGGCTGCCCAGGAAAAGCAGTGCTGGGCTTGCTTTGGCTGTGGTGGCTCCAAGGTGCCTTGAACCACAAGGAATTCTTCACTCCTGGGCTTCTCCCACTTCCCTCCTCGCAGGAACTCCTGTCCTGGATGTGCGGCAGCAGGGAAAAATGCAATTAGTGAAGAATATGTTGTTTTAACAGGGTTTGCAGTCCTCCCTCCCGCAATAATAAGGGGGTTAAGCATTTCCAACGTGCCAGTTGTTCCTGCAGCAAGTCCAGCGCCTTTTCTAATCCTGATCTCTTCCTCCAGCAAGCCCAGAGGATTTTCTAACCCTGATCTGTTCCTCCAGCAAGTCCAGAGGATTCTCTAATCCTGATCTCTTCCTCCAGCAAGTCCAGAGGATTTTCTAACCCTGATCTCTTCAAAAGGCTGGATAAGGGATGTAGGAATGACTCCACACTAAGCTGGAGGAGGTGATGCATTTGTGCTGATGGACCTTCACCTCTGAGGTCCTGCCTTGCTCCTGGCAGGTCTGCAGTGAGCTGGGGCTTCCTCTGCGCCCACAGATTCAGTGGTGGGCTCTGGAGCCACCAATACCCTGGAATTTGGAGCGAGGTTCATTATCTGTAGCTCAAAAACGAGCTGGATGTGTCCTTGGAAGTATCTACTAGGGGTGGGATTTGGTTCACCTAATGGAGTTCCTTGAGGTGCTCTGAGGGGTTGTGTGGAACATCCCCAGGTCCTGCTCCTCAGGGGTCAAGTCCCCTTTGCTGGAAGTGCAAACGAGGGGTGAAATGGGTTCCCGAAGGGTTTTTGGGGATGCTGGCAGGGTCAGGCAGTGCAGGAGGATACTAGACCAGGCTTGTATCTGGAGCGAGCAGCAAGTGGAAGAGCAGATGTGAGATCTTCCTCCCGCACCTCCCGCCTGCCCTTTTGAAGCGGCGGATTAATGACCAAATCAGACTGTTGACTTTCCAGGGGCTGGAGCTGGGCCGGTGGCAGAGAGGGAACGCTCCAGGAGCAGGGGGACGCTCCCTGAGTCTGCCAGAGCAGCTAATAAACAAAGATAAATGGGATGTACTTCCAGGTTATTAATGGCTTCCCAGCACGGCCGTCCCCAGGGACAATAGGGAAATGTTTACCCAGCGGGTTAGAGCTCGACTCGGGTTAATGCCGCTCAATTAACCCGTGTGTGCTCCCAGCCGCGTCCTGCGGGGCCGGATCAAACGGGATGGATCGGCTTCGGGAAGGGGGAAGGAGAGCTCAGCGGTGACCTGGGCTTCCTCCGGCGTGCGGAGACGCTGGGAAAAATAATTGGGAGCACTCCCGGCGCGGTGCTGCTCAGAGATGAGGCGCTGTGTTTATCCGGCCCTGTTTGTCCAGGCTTCTCCTTCATCTTCAAAGCCCTCGGAGCGTTATCCCGTTAACATCCGAGTGGGAAAGGCGAGCAGCGGGCACTGGGGTGGGGCCAAGCGCCGCTGGGAGCGGGCCGGGGGGTGGAAATCCACCCCAAACGTGCCAATTCCCCGTGCCCAGCACAAGGAAAACCCACCGCGCTCAGGTGCTCCCTCTGGGATAAGGATGCTGAGCAGCCGCTGCCTCGGCAGGAATTTCCTGGGAAAATTCAGAGGCAGACACCTGGCCTTGGGAAACCCTTCCCAAGGGATAAAGTGCGTCCTCCCCCGCGGGTTTTGCTGGAAATGGGAGCTGAGCGCCCGCGTGCACCCGCACCCGCACCCGCACCCCGGCAGCGTTTTCTGCCCGCTGCTGGTTTTAAACCCGGGATTTTTCCCATTTGGGAAAAACAAAAAGGGTTTTTTGCGCCCGTAGCTGCCCGGGGGAAGCAGAGCCAAAGCTCGAACAGAGCCACCGAGAAACCGAGGTTTGTTTTTCCATCGCTTTCCCGAACAATCTGAACGCTGTAATTTCAGCCCGTGGTTCGGCTGAAAGCGACCCCGGGACACAAAGCAGCTTTCCCATAGGGAATGGCTCTGTAGGGAAACATTTCCTAATTTTTTCCTCCTTCTCCTGCCTTCCTTCCAGGCCGAAATCTCTGGGAAAGAGCTCCCAAACCCGGGTGCCAGGGAGGGGGGATGTGGGGCTGCAGCGGGGGTGAGAGCAACGCGGTTTTAAAGGGGAAAGAAGTAAAATCCCAAATATTTGGAGTGGCCACACAACCCCGGCGCTGCTCCCGGCCTTGCCCATCATCAAGCATTGCTCTCCAGGAATTCTCCGTCTGCTGCCAAATGGAGGACAAGGAAACCAGCGGGAATTCCACCTGCCAGGAGCGGGGAATGTGCAATCCAAACCTTGAGAATAGTAGGATTTAATCGGGATAATATGGAATTTCATAATCATACTCACGGAGGATTCTATGAGTAGAGGATCGCAGAAAGCTTTGGGATGGAAGGGACCCTAAAACTTATCCCATTCCAACCCCGTGCCCTGGGCAGATAATCCCAATGCTCTCTTACGCCCCTGCCAAGGACACCACCGAGGGCACGGTCTCGTTTGTTGTCTGCGACGTCCCGAATGTCATTTTTTGGGGTCAGGTCCTTAAATCCCAGCTCCACGGGGCGCTGCTGAGCGGGGCTGTTGCTCACACCCCGCATCTTCCTGTGTGCTGCTCGTGTCAGGAGGTCATACAGGGAGAGGGGGATTCAGGGCCTGACCTAGGGCCTGATTTAGGGGTTGATTTAGGGGTTGATTTAGGGCCTGATTTAGAGGCTGATTAAGGGGCTGATTTAGAGGCTGATTAAGGGGCTGATTTAGAGGCTGATCTAGGGCCTGATTTAGAGGTGATTTGGAGGTTGATTTAGGGCCTGATTTAGGGCCTGATTTGGGGGCTGATTTAGGGGCTGATTTGGAGGTTGATTTAGGGGCCGATTTAGAGTTTGATTTAAGGCCTGATTTAGGACCTGATTTAGGAGCTGATTTAGGGGTTGATTTAGGGGCTGATTTGGGGGCTGATTCAGAGGCTGATTTGTGGCCTGATTTAGAGGTTGATTAAGGGCCTGATTTAGAGGTTGATTTAGGGCCTGATTTAGGACCTGATTTAGGAGCTGATCTAGGGCCTGATTAAGAGGCTGATTTAGGGCCTGCTTTAGGCTGATTTAGGGCCTGATTTAGTGGCCGATTTAGAAGTTGATTGGAGGCCTGATTTACAAGCTGATTTAGAGACTGATTTAGGGCCTGATTTACGGGCTGATTTAGAAGTTGATTTGGGGGCTGATTTAGGGCCTGATTTGGGGGCTCCATCTCTGGACTCTCTGGAGCCCACAAAGGCTCTCCAAGGAAATCGGAGCTCTCCTGGCAGTCCCTTTCCAGGATGGGGAGTTGGGAAGGAGCTGCCACTCCCAGGAGCTCAGGAAGGGGCTGCTGGCTCTGGGGAGTTTAAGCAAAGACAAGGAAAACCAATTTAAAAATAATTCAGAAATCAATAGAAAAGCAATGATTTTTAAAAATCAGCATTTCAAAAATGGGATCCATCACCTCCAGCATCCATTGATTTGTAGTTAAAGAGGCGCTGCTTTCCAGTGGTGCCTCTTCCAGGTGCTCCTCAGTTGTGGGAGCAATGGCTCTCAGGAGAAACCCCAGCCATGTTTTTATCCCAGGTTTTCCCCTGGCATTTTTCCTGCCCATCCTTCCCCCTTTGCACTTTTCCTGCCCATTTTCCTCTGGAATTTTTCCTGCCCATCTTTCTCCTTTTCATTTTTCCTGCCCATCATTCTCTTTGCATTTTTCCTGCCCATCTTTCCCTTTGCATTTTTCTGCTCATCCTTCCCCTGGCATTCTTCCTGCACATCTTCCTTGTTATGTTTCTCCTGCCCATTTTTGCTTTGCATTTTTCCTGCCTATTTTCCCTTTGTGTTTTTCCTGCCCATTTTCCCCCTGGCATTTTTCCTGCCCATCTTCCGTTTGGCATGTTTCTTGCCCATTTCTCCCTGGCATTTTTCCTGCCCATCCTTCCCTTGTCATTTTCCCTGCCCATCTTTCTCCTTTTCGTTTTTCCCACCCATTTTCTCTTTGCACTTTTCCTGTGCATCTTCCCCCTGGAATTTTTCCTGCCCATTTTTCCTGCCCACGTTTCCCCTGGCATTCTTCCTGCCCATTTTCCCTTTTCATTTTTCCTGCCCATGCTTCCCATTTGTATTTTCCCTGCTCATCTTCCCTCTGGCATTTTTCCTGCCCATTTTCCCTCTGGCATTCTTCCTGCCCATTTTCCCTTTTCATTTTTCCTGCCCATTTTTCCCATCATCCTTGTATTTTTCCTGCCCATTTTCCCCCGGCATTTTTCCTGCCCATCTTCCCCCTTCCATTTTCCCTGCCCATATTTCCCCTTGCATTTTTCCTGCCCATCCCTCCCTTTGCATTTTTCCTGCCCATCTTCTTTTCTTTTAACCTCTCTTGGAATATTCACTGCCTGGAGTCTCATGGATTTCTATAATTTAGCAGAAAGTAAATAAATAAACACAGGGGTCCCCACGTGTGTTTTATTTGTGAGCATTTTTTGCCTCGAGAGCAGTGCCACATTAACCCAAACAAACCTGTTGCTTTTCCCTTTTTCTTTTACTGTTGGGAAAAAGGTTTCTAAACAGATGGAGTCATTTTTCAAAGGTTTTTTCTGATTTTTTTGTGCTTGCTCTTATCTCTCCCACAGTGTGAGCTCAGCTACACCTCACATCATCGTCTGCTCATGTGACAGTGCCTGTGCTGATTTATGACATTAATCTTTATTTTAAAAAGATTATATTCTTGTTTTTTCTTTTTTTTTTTTAATTCTATCCCTTTTTGGTGGAAAGAGTCCATGCAGTTTATTAAAGAGAACGTGAAGCTCCCTCCTTTAGATGAACACGCAGAGGAAAAGCAGTCCCATTTTTGCCTCGATACCATAATAATGGCCATAATAATTGCAAACCTCTTTTAAAATGTCATTTCCTGAAGCAGAAACTGTGTTTATTTCATGGCTGGGTTAGCCCCAGCAATGGGTGTAAAAACAATGCTATATTTAGATTTTATGTTAATAAATATAGAGCAACAGCATGTGTACGAACGTTTTCTTTTTCCCTTGGGAATGAAGGAGAGGGAGGGGAAAAAAAACCCCTAACAACTCCTCTGGCCCTAAAATTCAAGGAAAAATTCCACTTCAAAGTGTCTGAGTGGCTGGAGAGGGGAATCACAGCGCAGTAGATTCTCTTGCACTGGCTCATCACGGCGTTGGATGCAGTTGAAGGAAAACTTTGCATGAGCAAAGTCTCGCCCAGCAAATCAAACTGGCTGAGTGCGAGGGAGCAGCTTTGAAGGGACCACCTACCACAAACATTATTCCAAAAGCCGGAATTCTTACCACGAGCATCCAGGGAGTCAATGATAAACAGATGAGGCAGCCAGCAGAAATTTCACAGAGTTGTAACTTTAACTTTCTGCATGTGTTGAAGAAATCGGGCCTTGAAAAGAGCGGCGGAGCTGTTTATTATTAACATCATTTTATTTCTATTCACAGCACCCAGCGCTGGCCTGACCCACTGCATGTTCCCCCTTCCAGCTTCCTTTACTCAAATATAATCTTATTTTTGCTGGTCGCTGCCCAAATTACAGCCAGCAGAATGCCTGCGTTATTTTTTCATATTTTTTTCATCTTTTACTCTCCACACAGCAAATTTCCAGGTGTTTTTTCCTCTGGGAACAAAAGAAAGGCAGCAGCTGCAATGGGAATTTGGGCATTAAATAGCCCCAGATTGGCTTTTTCTCCTGCCTTCCTCAAAGCTGCCCATCAGTTTCTGACTCCTCCAGTTTTAGAAATTGGTGACAAATTTATAAATGAGTTTGGCAGCTCGAGCAGCAGTTGAGTGAGGCTTAAGAGCAAAGCTCAGCTCATCCCCATGATCTGTTTGGGGTCAGAACGAAGCAGGAATCTGGAGCGTGACTTTGGAAATGCCAACAAGCTTCACATCCATCACTTCATCACATCAGGAGCCATGCACAGAGGATATTTATGGTAAGAACGAAAAAAAAACCAAACCCAAACATATTTTGCTGGCTGTTGAGTCTCAGAAAAAATCCTGGAATGGTCAGAAAAAAAAGCACCACCTGAAAAATGAGGGCAGCGAATGTCTCAGGCCACATCATACAACAAAATAATGATAAATAAAGAAGCGGGCACCTTGTGGACAGTGAGGTTTTGGGGCTTGTGGTGGGACATTTAAGCTCCTCTCTATAAATATTGGGAGCTTGGGACCGATCTGAGGGTTTAACATCTCCTTTGGGAATTTAATTTGTATTTCTGACAGCAGATCCTGGATTTTACTGTACCTGAGGCAGCATCCCACCTTTACTGTTCAGTATCAGGGAACCTGCATTGTAAGCTGGGAATTTGATCAAATCCATGGGGTTCATTGTCCAAGGACACTCGGGGTGCCTGTGCCTTGCTCTCCTCCTGTAGAATCTTCTCTAAAAAGCCTTTCTCCCCTACCCCTAATTTGGAAAGTGCATGAACACCACAGATCCATGGGCATGGCCGGATACCCCAAACCCCATCTTGGAATGGCCTCCCCTTCCCCCACCTCCATGTGTCCCAAACCAAAACGAGCTTGGATGGCATTTCCTAAGGAAAACTACCTGTGCCAGGTAGTGGTGCAGCAGGGGAGAAATTTGGGGAGGAAAAAAAAGGCAGTAAGCCTAAATCCAGGGAATTTCATGGCTGAAACCCCAACCATTGTTGCCCAGAGCAGCTGTGGCTGCCCCTAGATCCCTGGAAGCATCCAAGGCCGGGTTGGATGGGGCTTGGAACACCCTGGGATAGGGAAGGTGTCCCTGCCCGTGGCAGGGGATGGGATGGGATGGGCTTCAAGGTCCCTTCCCACATAAACCACTCTGTGATTCTGGGATTCACTCTGAGAAGCCCAGATCTCCTCCCTACACCTCCAACCTCACCTACCAAAGAACAAGGAGCCAACGCCAGGTGAGTTTTTGGGATTCTCCACAACCCATCCACGCAGCACTGAAAAGGTGATGGCATTTTGGGGTGGTGGCCAAGTCTTTCCCCACTGGGATCCCAAATAACAGGGCTGGGAAGCGGACCCCCTCAGGTGCCACGATGGGATTCCGTTTGGGTGGGTGCCCATCCAGGCTTTAACGAAAGGATGCTGGGGGGAATCTGTTCATCCATAACCTCTCATTTCCATTCATCCCTAAACATTCCGTGTGCACCCTGCAGAACCAGGAACCCGCTACTGGGGAGCTTGATCCTGAAAAATGTGGAGTGATTCCCGGGAGCTGCTGGGCACATGCAACCACCGGAAGTGCCTCCGCAATTCCCAAATAAACGGAGAATTATTCCAACCCAAAGCAGGGATCAACCCGAGCCAGCTCCTGCCCCGTGTTATTTGCAGTTTGCTATGTTGAACTCCCCAGTTTTTGGTAAATTGGGATTGAGAATGATTGGAGCGGGCTGGAGCTTGGCTGGCAAAGCTCGGGTAGGGATTTCCTGTTCCCGTTATCCAGCTGCTTTGGCCTTTGTCAGAGGTGTTCATGCAGCAGGATTTCAGCAGGAGACACCTTCGGGCTGGGAATTCTGCAGGAGAACAGGAATGGGATCCATGCTGAGCCCTGCTGCTGCTGGGAACTCCGGGAGAATGACGGAGGAGCTCGTGCTGGTGCTCAGGATCGGGATGCGGCCTTTCCGTTCCTTCCCTCTGGCATCCAATCCATATTAGATGGATCCAAAGCTTTGTTTTCCAAGACTTCCTCCCCAAAATATGAATGTTCATCTACAGTTCTGGACATTAATCTTGGTCCTGTTGTGTACAACAAAATAATTTGCATTTTTTCCCAACTTGCCAAAAATATGGTGATCAGGGACTCATGGAGTCAGTAAGGTTGGAAAAGACCTCCAAGATCATCAATCCAAGCTTTGACCAATCACCCCCATGGCCACTAAACCATGAAGGGCCACATCTGCTCATTTCTGGAGCACTTCCAAGGATAATGAATCCACCCCTTCTCTGGGCAGCCCAGTTCCACTGCTTGATCTCTCCTTGCGTGGAGAAATTTTTCCTGAATGCTGGGAAGTGATGCAGGGATGGGTTGGTGGAACAGGAGGGCATTTCTTTCCTGAAATTCCAGGAGCTGGAGAAAAACCAACAAGCCCAGACACGCAACACCCGACAAGAACAGGATTTCCCGTGGGAGGCTCCCAAGGTGTCGGCCCCGCCTCTTGATGATGCCACACTCTCACCTTTAGGGACTCAAAGCATTCCTGGGCTGCTCGTCAAGGTGGATTTAATGTAATCATCATTTCACTCCTATGCTTTCATGCAGTTTTCTGCTTGAAGAGCAGGAGAAACCCTATTCCACAAAAAAAAATTTTAAAAAAGCAAAACAAAAGCAACTTTTAATTTTGGGGCAGGATTTTGCTTTAATTAATTGTGATGGAACACGTGATGCAGTAAATGAAGAGAGAGCAGGTCTAGGAGTGAAAAATAAAAATCGCATGTTATAAAAAAAGGGTTTTATTGGGAATAAATAAATGATATTAATAAAGAAAGCTGGGGCTATTCAGCCTGGAGAAGAGAACATTGTGTGGAGACCTCATAGAACTTTCCGGGCTCTGAAGCGGCTACAGGGAAGCTGGAGAGGAACAAATCATCAGGAACTGGAGTGGCAGGACAAGGGGGGATGGGTTCACACTGAAAGAGGGGAAATTTAGGTTGGATATTGGGAAGGAGTTGTTCCCTGGGAGGGTGGGCAGGCCCTGGCACAGGGTGCCCAGAGCAGCTGTGGCTGCCCCTGGATCCCTGGCAGTGCCCAAGGCCAGGCTGGACACTGGGGCTTGGAGCAGCCTGGGGCAGTGGAAGGTGTTCCTGCCATGGCAGGGGTGGCACTGGATGGGCTTTAAGGTTCCTTCCAACCCAAACCACTCCATGTTTCTGGGATTTTATGAATCAAACTCTGCCTTGAATCCTTGATCATCTTCCTCCTCCTCAGCCGGAGCTGCCAGAGGTGTGAGCTGTGCTTCACAGGATGATTCTCTCTCTTCCTCACAGTAACTCCACCACTACTCAGTTTGGGAGCAGTCCATGGCTAAATTCAAGCACAATTCCCAACCCTTCCCTTTTCTCTCTACCAGCCACAGGGCCAAGTCTCACGTCCAGTGTTAAAACATGCCCAAAACCCCATCGCTGTCACCGTGGGAGAGCCTCGGGCAAGTGGACATGGCTGGCGAGGAGTCAGATAATTACAGGGGTCAATTCCACTGAAAAGCTCAGAACTGAAACCATTCAGGCCACGGTGGTTTCTAGGACACTCCTGGCTGGAGGGAAACGAGGAAGGGCTGGCTGCAGGGACACGGCTTTAGGAAGGGCTGGATTTCATTCCAGCCTCAGCACACCCAACACGCTGCAGTTTGTGTGGTCTCTTCCCCAGCGCAAGGGTGGAAGAGCTTTCCTGGGCAACTCCTGAGGTGCAGAAATGGGGAAAAACACCTGGAATGTCCCTTCCAACAATGCATGGATTATATGTAATGCACTTAACTACTTTTGCTTTAAAATACTGGGGATTTTTCTCCTTAAACTGCCATGTCCTCCTCCAGTTAAGCCACAGTCACACGGACAAGACCAAGCCTTGGTGATCATGGGACTACAGCAGATGTTTTCTGGGGGCCTTGAGTTGGGAGGGAAAAGGTGACTTGGAAATAAGGGCAGGATTCCCATATTCCCATATCCTAGTCCCATATCCTGGATGCAGGCAGAGGAAAAGGCGTCTGTCTTCTTGCTAGACAGCTCTGTACATTTTAGCTAGTGAATCCTTGAAATCCTCCTTTGTATCCCAGCAAAGCCTTGGAAAAGCTCTGCCTGCTGCGTGCCAGAGCAGAGTTGGATTGGAAGCTTGGTGCAGTATTCACGCAAGGGCATGACTCCGCACACGAGATGGAGAAGTGCAAAGCGTTTATTGCGCAGCAAAATGTTCCCTAAATACCAGCACCCGACAGGATATCGCATCATATAAACAGGAAAGATGTTCACCTCAGTGTCCCCCAATCACCTGGGATAGTGCACAGACATTGCCTATTATGGTAATGGGTAAACAATACCCTATAAGGTCACAAACTACAGTTATCACATCTCATAGGTCTGACACTGTCCAGAAACCCACAATCCTCTCTCAGCCCATCCTCGGTGACCTGGATGCACTCCCAGGATTACCCCGGGGTCTGAGAAAGAGGCTCTCTCTCCGGCCCTCAGGGCCTATCTCTCTTCCAGCACATAGTGCACCCCAACAGCTTGGAATGGTGTGTGGGCAGGGGCTTGGGGTTGCCATTCTCCCAAAAATTGAGCCCCGTTTCTACCCTCCTCCCACTCCACACCCAGCTTCCGGGACTGGCAGATGGAACCAGAGGCTGATAAATGATCCCCATGATGTTGAGGAAGCCACTGTGTGCTGCTGCTTCCAAGCTGAGGCAGCAGGAACAGTTAAAAGCAGGTAAAAATTAAGGGAATGACGATGGGAGAGGTTCTGCTGGGAGCTGGAAGGAAAACAGAGTTTGAACTGGAGCAGAGGGTGGCAATCAAGGAGTTCTTGGGATGCCTCTGACCACTGGTCCCTAAGTTCTGCACCATGAGTGGAACCAGGAACCAAATCCAACCCAAAAAACTTTGTGGGGCCGCCAAGCTGGAGTGGAGGAGAGGACCTGGAGCTGAACCCAGCCGTCAAAGCCCCGAGGTGAGACCTCACCGCCGAGCTGGAGGTCAACGGCACACAGACACACGAGTTCCTCGACGTGCAGCACCCAGGCCTGTTTTTTTGGTCAACCCCCTTTAAAAAATCCTCAGTTCGAGTGCCTGTTTTGCCAGACTGCGAATCCTCTCAGCACACCAGGGCTGGTTCCTCGTTGGGGGATAACCACAAGCCAATTAGAAGTTAAATTGTTGAGCACTCTGCATCTAATTGAAGTCTCTCCTTTCTGCCCACTATTTTTAGTGCTTGGCCCGAGCTGCAGCTCCACGTAGGGTATAATCATGTTTATTTAAGAGCCATGTGTACCTCAGTGAGAAAAATAAAATCCAGCAGGCAGAGCTGTTTTTTTTACCAAATATACATGGGTGGGTGGTAGAGGTCAGGTCTAGACTGCTCTGTGTCTCTTGCTGTCCCCATCTCGCATCAGGACACATCCTTTTCACCCCAAAGCCGTGCCTGAAACGTGTTCATTCCCCTGCTCTTTTATTGTCACCTATGATATTTTCTTCATCCTCTTCGACGTAGAGCAGTGACAAGAGATTATGGTTGTGCTGGAGCACATAAAGGGGAAACAGAAGATAAAAAAGCTGGAGAAGGCACTGTGAGCCAGCCCTGAGCAGCCTCCCCTCTTCCCAGGGCAGCTTGCGGATGATCCCAGGAATTTAAGAAGTGATTCCAAGGGCAGCAACAAAGTCACGATGTTGGGAGTTTTTGGGAAGCCTCCAGCAACAGGAGGGAGAGAAAATGGTTATTTGTCAGGAGTTTTCAATGTCTGGGCTCTAAAGGCTGCTGGGACTAGGTTGGGACAACCTCAGCATCTTGAAAGTGAAGAAATTTTTGTCTGTGCTTGATGGGCCAAGAAGGGTGGAAGGAGAAAGCAGGACAAGGAACAAAATCCCATCAAAAATACAAGAATAGGCCTTTTCCAACCACTTTTTAAGTGGTCACTTGGTTTGTTCACCTTGGAGAAGAGGAGACTGAGGGGAGACCTCACCGGAGTCTTCAACATCCTCCTGAGGGGCAGCTCCGATCTCTGTTCCTGGGGCAGGGACAGCACCCAGGGAATGGCTGGAGCTGTGCCAGGGGAGGTTTAGGCTGGGTATCAGGGAAAAGGTTCTTCCCCCAGAGGGTGCTGGGCACTGCCCAGGCTCCCCAGGGAATGGGCACGGCCCCGAGGCTGCCAGAGCTCCAGGAGCGTTTGGACAGCGCTGCCAGGGATGCACGGGGTGGGGTTGTTGGGGTGTCTATGCAGGGCCAGAAGCTGGATCCATGATCCCTGTGGGACCCTTCCGTGGTTCAGTGACCATACAAGGGTCAAGAGGGGTAATCGGGGCAGAGCAGGGAACATCACGATCCCATGGACGCGTGCCGTGATCCAGAGCAAATTCCAAACATGAAGCTCAGTGTGAAGGATGAGGGAGGGAGAGAGCGCTGAGGTTGCAACAGAAGCTCTGGCTCTGTCTAAACCCCACCCCAGCCATCCCAGTAAAGATAAGGAGGGAGATAAGGAGGCCGACTTGTGCCTTAAAAAGCTCCGTCTGTACCACTGCTGCTCCTGGTGACCTCATCAGCTTCTTTCCCTCAAACACCCCAAGGAAGTAAACAAAAACAAAGGCCCAGCAGGATCCCGTGCTCTCCTTGTTCTTGGCAAAATCTGATTTTTCTGATGCATCTCTGTTTTATCTAAACCTGGGGAACAGCTCACGTGTACACCAAGTCACGCTGGGAAGAAAATAGTGGGGTTTTTATTTTTCTTCGAGAATTTTGCTTACATCCCGCTTTCTCACCCCACGAGGGATTTGTGTTTGTGTCAGTGAGAAGCCATACATTTTATTTTAAAAATGATTTATCCCAATTTATCCTCTCTCAGCAGCCCTACAAAACATAAAATCAGTACTAAACCAAATCCAGCGCCCTTCCTAAAATACAGACCTGGAAAGATCCACCTCAGAACTTCTCCTAAATGGAGGAGCACATGGTCCTTATCTTGTTTCACAGGATTAGATGTGAGATGCCCAGTGTGGATTTGAAAGTGATTAAAACTGTATTGACAAGGAGGAAATTAAAACTGAAATATGTGTGAAAGTGACAGGCTGAGGCTCCACAGGACTGAAGGGATAAACTGAAAAATTGAGGTTGAGTTACCCAAACACTCCTGGAAAATCCACTTCTCTTTGGAACAAGCAGATGTGGGCTGCAGTCTTCCCATTTTAGTGACAGTGAGTGTTCTGAATTAGGCTGTAAAAGGTGTTCAGGTCTAAGGGTTCGTGGCACCAATGAAAACTCCAGCTTTGAAAGGGTCTTGCTTTACTAATGTCTTATTTAATTACATCCACAACTTAAGAGAGAGTCAGATCTAAGGAAGGATTGAGATGCCTGGGTAAGAAGGGCTTGGTTTTGTCAGCCATTTCTGACACAGGAAGTTGAAATTAACCACCAGGAGCATGGTCCCATCTCCAGGGGTGTCCAAACCCTCCTGGGAGCTGGGGGCTGCTGGGGCTGCCCCGCCAGGCTGGCACCAGCGTGACGGGCAGGACATCACCACCCACGGGACATGTGAACAGCGCTCCGTGCAGCATCAGGAGCTTCGCGGGGCAGGACTTGGCCTTTTCCCAAGGCCAGGGAGGTCAGCAGTGCAGAGACGTGATCTGCAGGCAGCGAAAATGGGAAAAAAATCCAGCCGGTACCCGGGGTTGCTCAACAGCACAAATCCCGGCGCCAGGCAGCTCCGGGCTTTGGGGTGGTCACTGCTCCCTTGCTGCCCCTGGAATCTCAAACAGCGACCTCCAGAGCAGCACCCAGCTGCAAATTCCACATGGAAATCAGTTTTTCAGGAGCAGTGAGACCTGGGGGAAAGTCAGAAGAGGGAACTGAGATTGTTCAGTGCAGCTCGGTGCTCTTGGGGCATTTTGAAGGGCCCTGGTAGCAGGAGGACTCATAAACCCAACGGGATACAAGTAAATCCATGGAGGCGGCAATAGGAGAACAGGAACCCTGCTAGAATTCCTTCCCTGGGAGGGTGGGCAGGCCCTGGCACAGGGTGCCTAGAGCAGCTGTGGCTGCCCCTGGATCCCTGGCAGTGCCCAAGGCCAGGCTGGACACTGGGGCTTGGAGCAGCCTGGGACAGTGGAAGGTGTCCCTGCCCATGGCAGGGGTGGCACTGGATGGGCTTTGGGGTCCCCTCCAACCCAAACCCTTCCGTGATGGTTCCATGCTCCTAGTTGTCGAAAAAAAACCCAAAAACTAAACCCCAAACAACCTTGATGGATTTTTAAAGGGATCCAGATAAGCTCTACACGTCAGCTGGAAGCCTCTTTTCCCAATACAATGCTTTGGCCAAAAATTAAATGATATTTTTAAAGAACATGATCTCTAAACCAAAATTATTAGAAGAGAAAATTTTAGATGCATGGGATGTGAACAGAAGAAAGGGATTTCCCCTCGCTGTTGGTCACTCTGGCTGAGATGGGTTTCAAAATACAACCAGGGAAGTGCTTAATGGGTTTTTTCCAGGAACGCATCCCACCTCTCCGTGCCAGCATCTCCTCTTAGCGTGGTGGGACCATTGCAGCCCCTGCCAGCGTGCACGGACATGGAACTGGTGCTGTCCCCAGCCCCGAGTGCGTGGGACAGCAGAAAATCCCACAGCAGGAGTTAAAATACAGCAATAATTTGGCATTCCTGCAGCTTCCTGGTGGGTCAGCCAGGCCAGCTCCTGCCAGTGGGCACTGCCAGCTTCCTGATGGAATTAAGGTTTGCCTGGGCAAAGGATCCAGCTCTGGAATGGCATTACCTAAGAGGAGAGATCACTGGCACAGGGACAGGTTTTGTGGTGCCCCAAGTCCCCATCTGCCTCGCCAAGGAGGAGCTGGAAGATCTCTCCCACATATGAGGGAACAAAACACTTCAATATTGCTTAAAATTGTGCCTTGCCTCGACAGGGGGAAGCTGAGACACCCTGCGTGAATAAACCTTCTCTGAAATCCCCACAAATGCTCTGGGACGAGGCTGGGTTTGAGCAGGAATGAAGGTGTTGGTCCCACCCAGCCTGGGGACAGAGAGCTTGGGCTCAGCCAGGATCATTCAAATCAGGCTGGAAAAGCCCTCCAGGATCACCGAGTCCACCCTGTGCCCGATGCCCACCTTGTCCCCAGCCCAGAGCACTGAGTGCCACCTCCAGGCCTTCCTTGGACACCTCCAGGCATGGGCACTCCAAACCTCCCTGGGCAGCCCCTGCCAAGGCCTGAGCACCCTTTCCATGCAGAAATTCTTCCTGAACAAAAGCAGGATACACCCCAAAACCCCGACAGGCTTAAAACTGAGGGGCTGTTTCCTGCAGAAAGGATCTGTGGTTCGGGCTGGAAACTCAGAAGTCCGTGAGCTCCCGTGGCCCATGGAATAAAGCCCTGGCAGGAACCAGCTCCGGGCTCTTCCCTCCCCTCCTCTCCGAGGGCATCCCTGGGCTGTGCTGTGCAAGGAGCAGGGCTCCAAATAGGGGCAGGATCCGGGCTCGCTGCCGCGGCCTTCGCTCACCCGTGCCCGGGCTGGGCCGCAGCCAGGAGCGGCCACGTTCCCGAGATGGTCATTTATGGGCAGGTTTATGGGCAGCGGCGCTGCTGGCCCGCCCCAAACCCGCTCATGGGAGAGGGCCGGGACAGCAAAGCCACCGAGATACGGAGGGATCAGCTCGTCCTTGGGGAGGAGGGGCAGCTTGGGGCCACCCCAAACCTGCAGGGAGCTCCTCATACTGCTTGGGGACATCCCAAACCTGCAGGGACCTCCTCACATGGCTTGGGGTGCCCCAAACCTGCAGGGACCTCCTCACACAGCTTGGGGTGCCGCAAACCACCAAGGACCTCCTCACACAGCTTGGGGCCACCCCAAACCTGCAGGGACCTCCTCACACAGCTTGGGGCCACCCCAAACCTGCAGGGAGCTCCTCACACGGCTTGGGGCCACCCCAAACCTGCAGGGAACTGCTCACACAGCTTGGGGCCACCCCAAACCACCAGGGACCTCATCACACACCCTGGGGCCACCCCAAACTGCCAGGGACATCTTCACACAGCTTGGGGCCACCCCAAACCACCAGGGACCTGCTCATACACCCTGGGACCACCCCAAACCTGGAGGGGATCTGCTTACATGCCTTGGGGCCACCCCAAACCACCAGGGACCTCTTCACACACCTTGGGGCCATCCCAAACCTGCAGAGACCTGCTCACACACCTTGGGGCCACCTCAAACCTGCAGGGACCTCCTCACACACCTTTGGGAACACCCCAAACCACCAGAGATCTCCTCACACACCTTGGGGCCACCCTAAACCACCAGAGATCTCCTCACACACCTTTGGGAACACCCCAAACCTGCAGGGACCTCCTCACACACCTTGGGGCCACCCCAAAAGAACAGAGACCTCCTCACGCACCTTGGAGCCACCCCAAACTTAGAAACCATCCCCATTCAATGGAGACATGCTAAAATAAACTAAATTAAAATCATTCTGGTTTGGATTTGTTCTTCATGTGAATCTGGTTGTTCAGAAATAGAAGGGTGAGGTCCAGGACTTCCAGGATTATCCGACTTCTTCCCAAATTGGGATTTTCAAGGGCCGCCTGGACTGGCTGTGAAGCTCCCAACCCCCCTCCTATAAATTAATGGAAAATAGAGAATTAAATAAGATCAATACTGGGAAGAAATACTTTCATTTGTGGCTCTCAGGATTAATTAAACAAAAAAAGCCCAAAACAAAATAGAGCAAGGGAACCAATCTACAGATGTGTCCTTCAACACTTTGGCCTTCTGTTAACGCCGTAAAATACATACCTCGTGACGGAAAAAACCTTGAAAATCATCCAATTCTTTACTGATTGGTGGTGGCGTTGGGGGATTTTAAACCCAGTTCCATAAACCCCAGAAATATCAAGCCAGGCACAATAAAATCAGATATTTCATTGGTTTGTTTTATTTTTTTACCAAAGCACATCCAGCTGAAGGTAAGAGTGGCTGGACAGCCTGAGCTGCCACAGGAAGATGGACCTGAGATCACCTCATTCCACTCCCTGCCATGGGCAGAGACGCTTCCCACCGGAAAAATCCCTCATTCCTCTCCAAATCAGCATCTGGCACCAAGGATGTGTTTCAGAGGAGGGTTTAGTTGAAAATGATAAATAAATGAATAAAAAGGAGCAAGGCTTCCCTGTGGATCTGCCAGCAGCCCTGGATCACCTACTCAGCACTGGCCTTGGGGAGCCAGAATCCAAAAAACACTAAATTAATAATTAAATAATTATTTCATTATTATCTCCCTGCTCCAGACACTTCCAGCATCCAGCATGAAGGATGTGTTTCAGAGGAGGGTTTAGTTGAAATTTATAAATAAATAAATAAACTAAATAAATTTTAGCTGAAAATTATAAATAAAGGAATAAAAAGGAGCAAGGCTTCCCTGTGGATCTGCCAGCAGCCCTGGATCACCCCCTCAACACTGGCCTTGAGGAGCCAGAATCCAAGAAACACTAAATTAATCATTAAATAATTGTTTCATTATTATCTCCCCGCTCCAGACACTTCTGGAAAGACCCTTCCCAGCGCCCATAATCAGCATTTAGGGGTTTCCTAGTCAGTCATCGCCCCCCAGTCCCCCTCTTCCATGAATTCCCCTTGTCCCCAGGTGACTCCAGCCGGGAGTTTTTATTTGCGGCCCCCATCGCCCGACCTGGAGAGCGCTGGGTTTGTTCCGAGCTGGACACTGCAGCTCCTCCTTGCACTGGGAGCAACAGAAATAACCCTCGGTCACGTCCTGAGCAGTGTTTACAGCCCTCCAGACCTCTCCTCCCTCCCTCTGGCACCTGGGAGCTGCCAAGTTTTCCTGGGAACGCGCTCCCACCTCCTCACCCTGTGTTTTCCATAGCTCTGCGCTTCTGGAGTTGCTATATTTTCTGGGTTGCCTGCCGGGATTTTGATGGGATTGGATATTCTTAGAGGTTTTTCCAGCCTTCACGACGCCGGGATTATTTTTTTCCCCCGATTTATCTGTCCTGACTCCGCGTCACCTACGGATTTAATATTAAAAAGTAAAATAAAAGGTGATGAAAGCTGCCCAAACGCCAGTGCCCATTCTTGTAGGATACATCATTCCCTCCTTCCAGCACGGCAACAACCCTTTATTCCCGCGTCCTGTTCCCAGTTATGTCAAAAAAAAGGAAAAAACTTTTGGGGTTTTGCGGCAGCTTCACCCCTTTGCTGTGCCTGCCTCCCCATGGAATCCCTTAACCCCTTCCGGACTGGCACAGCGCCACTTCCTCACGGAAAACCCACCCCACAATACCCATCCATTCCCCCCGAGCTGCTTCCCTTTCCTCGACCCACACCTGGGATTTGGGGGAAAACCCTGCCAGAGCTTAACTTCCCTTTCCTCATCCCGCACCTGGGATTTGGGGAAAACTCCTGCCACAGCTTAACTTCCCTTTCCTCATCCCGCACCTGGGATTTGGGGGAAAACCCTGCCAGAGTTTAACGCACCCTCGCAGCCGAGCCCAGCCTTTCATCAGGCCGTGCCCATTTAAATGCTGATGGTCTTAATTGTCCCTAAAATCACCTGCTAATGGGTCCCTCCCTCCGCCAGGGCTGGATTAGAAGTGCCCTCCTTAAGCACCCCGGTTATCCTCACCCCCCCTTAAGGTGTTAATTAGGGACACAAGTCAGGCACTGAGGGAGGGGAAACAAAGCTGCTTGAGAGAGGGGGATGAAAAAAAGGGAATAAACATCCCTTTGGATTAGGAGGGGTGCAGGGGATGCGTTTGAAGGGCACGGGGAACCCACACCTTCCACCTGGACCACCGGGATGCGCCACTTCCCCTCCCGAGGGAGATCCAGGTTTGCTGGGCCGAGCCCGCAGCTGAAAGGCTCGGGACAAAGAGCAGCTCCAGCAGGTGGGTGGGTGAACTCTCTCCCCGCCAGAAAAAGGCGGCCCCAAACAAACCCCAAAGCCACCCCGAAGCTTGGCGTGTTGCGTTACAGCCACAGAGGTTTTCACCTGCTCCCTCTGGCTCATCTTCCCGAGCCGAAAGGGGCAGGGTTCTGCTCCGTGTCAGGAGAGGTGAGGGCAGAAAAAAACCAGGGATTTTTCCCTTTTAATGCCTGTGGGCGGATTTAAGGGGTTTTGTAACCCTTTCTTGCTCTGTGTGAGGTTTTGTTCCTCACGTCAGCTTTTTTAGGGGCCTTTGGTTTTAAACGCCATGTGAAGATCAGTGGAAGAGAGGAGGGTGTGAGTGTCTGCTTTAAACGATTATTTAAAAATAAAAGGGGTATTTCTGTGCCACGGCTCGGGGTGGAAGTGGTTTCTGAAAGAACTTAGGAAGAAAAATGACAAGAAAATAGGATTTGCTTCCCTGAAAACTCATTTCCCCCAAACGACAGCAAAAACTGCGCTGTGTCCCATCCTCCCTCCTTGGAAGTTGAATTCCTTTACGCCGCTACTGGTCCCCGGGTGCAGCAGAGAGGGGCTTTCCCGTGATCCATCTCCTCGGGATCTGCATCCACAGCGCAGGAAAAATCACCTCAGGAAAACTGTGAAGGATTCCATTTTCCCTTCAAACCATCCGTGTTTACCCAGCCCCTGCAGTCCCGGGGCTGGCGGGTCTGGGATGCTGCTTTGGTATTTTTTGCTGAGAGGTGCAGAGGAAGAGCCCAGAAAGGGCTGAGAGACCCCAGAGCCCCTTCCAGTGCCTGAAAGGGCTCCAGGAGAGCTGGAGAGGGACTTGGACAGGTGGGAATGGGTTCAAACTGACAGCTGTAAGGGATGGATGGGATATTGGGCAGGAATTGTTCCCTGGGAGGGTGGGCAGGCCCTGGCACAGGGTGCCCAGAGCAGCTGTGGCTGCCCCTGCATCCCTGGCAGTGCCCAAGGCCAGGCTGGACACTGGGGCTTGGAGCAGCCTGGGACAGTGGGAGGTGTCCCTTTCCAGCAGAAGCCGTTATGGGATGTGCTGTGCGGATTTCTATCATTATAAATACCAATACTGAACTTCACGGAGCTTTGTGGAAGCTCTTCCAGCCCTAAAAGCAGGAGCAGCGAGCACACCAGAGGTGCCAAAGCTCCTCACCCACCAAAACCTGCCGCTTTTATTGACTCCCGCCTTGCTCAGGATAAAGGCGCTTTTCCTGGCTTTTTGGAGGGAACAATTACCTTAGGGAGGAGGAGACTGGAGGGAGAAGTGCACCCTGAGTGCCTTTCCCAACAGCGGTCACTGGTTCGTGCGTCGGGAGCTGAAGCTGGGGGTTTCTCCCTCTCTTCCCTCCGGATCAGAGCAGGAGATCCAGACCGGGCTCACCAGCCAGTCCAGACACAGACGCTCCACACATTCCACTTTTTCCCGAATTTTATACTTTCTACTTCCCACCAGCCCTTTTTTGTTGTTGTTATGGGGTTGTTTTGGGGCTTGCAAAGAATCGATTCAGGAGTTTCTGACGAGGAGAACCTGTCACTGTGGGGAAGGACCCGGGAGGTGGTGCCGCCTCGTTATTCCTCAGGGAACCCCACTGCCTCCCACCCATCCTCCGGGTGCCTTCTCCCTGTGCTGGGGACACGAGCAGCCTTTGCTTCTGCCTCCCTGTCACCACATTTCCGGGGCTCGGGGGCTCTCTGCCCCCGTTCCTGGGCTGCCAAAGGAGTGATTTGACTTCCCAGGGTGATGCACACCTGAGGTGGGTCCAGGTTCTGGGGGCAGAACCAAGGGAAGGCTGAAAATCCCTCCCTTCGAGAACTGCTTTTGTTAAACCTTAACAGACACGGGCTCATATTCTCCTTTTTTTTCCCCTGAAGGATGTTACTAAATCCAGTTTCTTGGGGCTTTACCTAAAGAACAAACCCTGAAAGCCCGAAGGGAGCAGAAATGGGAAGAGATCCTGACTGCAGGTGTGGTAGAGGGGGAGAGGAGGGAGTAAACCCCAATAAAACCACTGTTCTGGGGAGTCTATCCATGAAATGAATTATTCTGGAGGTGTCTGTGCTAGCATCCACCCTGCTGGGCGCAGACCACTGGACACAGGTGCTACCAGCACTTCAGAGGTCCCTCAGTGCTGACCTGAGCTCCTCTTGCCTCAGAATGGCTGCTGAAAATGCTCTTTTTTCCTTCTCCAGGCCGTGAAAGTGAAGAACATCAAGGCACAAGAAGCACTTTTGGTTCGTGCAAGGACAGGTGTGATGGCCAGCCTGAAGAAAAAGGAGGCTGGAGAACACGGCACTAACAATGACAAGAAATGGTATTTAAAGCACCGCGAGGGCGCTTTTCCCTGCCTGCAGCGGTGTCAAAGCTGTGCTGATCTCTCGAACCCTCTGGAGAACAAGCCCTGACCCTGCCGACAGTGTTTGAAATGTCCTAGGGCTAAACCATGACACTGTTCATGGCAGACCTGAACCCACCTGAACAGGACCTGAAGCTTTTCTTAGCCAGGTCCCGTCATCGTCCCAGTGCCACTGACTCCTGCTGGGCATAACATTATTATGAAAATAAAACAATTACATTATTATATATGTTGTGCAATCAGATTTTTTTTTTTGAATTACGGCTTTTAAAAGTATTTTAAACCGGGTATTTTTAATTTTCGCAGCCTTGCACCATGATTCAAGCTCTAAACTCCAGCCTCTGAGTCGGGAACTCTTTCAGGGGCTGCTTCAACCCCCAGATCGTGCTGGGACTCCAGTAAAAGCTGCACCAGAGAGACTTAAAGGGTGGATTGCGGTGGTTTAAGGACCCATCAGTGTTTTACCCTCTGCTTTGGGCGAGTTTTGGCTGTTCTCAGCCATTCCCTGAGCTGGAAGGAAGCTGGGAATGATCCCTTGAACTCTGGCTCTCCTCCCTCCTTTCTATTTTCTGTGCCTGTGGCCTTGGTTCAGCACCACCCGGCACCGCCAGGCTCCTGGCAGAGCTGCAGTGGGGCTGGTATTCCTGAATCCCATGTTCTCCAGGGAATTAATTGCCCTGAAGAGGCAGCACCAACCCCAAAGGCTCCGAACACCCGCGAGCAGGCAGCATTGAAGGGATGCTCCCCTACACGGGGCCCTCGGAGCCTCCCAGGGCTGTGCTGGGTTTGGGCTGGGGGTGCAAAGCACTTTTGGGGTGTGCAGGGAAGGCTCCACCGTGGTTTTGCCCCACAAAAAGCCCTTCCCCAGGCTGAGGGCAGCCGGCCGTGCACCTGCAGCGCCGTGCTCCGCTCTCACTCCCCTCTCACAGCCACCTGAAATAAGGGGGCAGCTGAAGGGGTGGGGAAAAAACGTGTGCTCGCAGCTGTCCCTCCCTCCAAACCATCCTAAAAGGGTAGGAAAAGCCGCAGGAACGAGCTGCAAAGCGGAGGGAAAAATAAATCTTTATTGTGCACGGAGCAAGGGTTGAGCGGTCGAGCACCCGTGGCTGGTCCAGCACAGCCCCTCCAGTGATCCTTCACTCCCTCCTCCCTCCCAAACCAGGGAGAGGGATCCTGCTGCCAGCTGCCCTTCCCAGAGCCCCGGCCGCGCTGCCCATCCTCGGTTTGGTGGCCAGAGGGCATCAGTGGCTACCACGGAGTTCCCAAAGAGCGGCTGGATAACCAGCAGCCTTTCCCAGAGGGGGCTGGGGGCGAGCCCCCCGCCCCCGTCTCTCTCCCCCCCGGGCCCATCCTCCCTCCCTCCCGCAGGCCAGGGGGGATCCCGGCAGCCCCACGCGGGCAGGGCGAATTTAAAGAGGAGTTTATTCGCTCTCGCGCAGACGGTGGCGTCCCTTCGAGCCAGAATGAAAAACCCAGTGTGTACAAAGTCACAGTCACGGCCGGAAGAGCGCCCGGCAGCGCCCTCAGAGAAACACGAAATAACTCACGAAAAGTCACTAAAAGTCATTAAAGTCCCGGCGTTATGTACAGCTAAGTGCCAGCTCGAGTATTCACAACACAGTAACGTACTGCAAGAAGTCGCTGAGGAGAAGTTCCCTTGAGAAACAGCCTTCGCTCCGGCGGGGCCGGAGTCTGTCGCGTCCGTCCCGTCCCGTCCCGTCCCGTCCGTGTGTCGCTCAGTGCCGCTGGCACGTGTGCAGGCGGGACGCGTCGGCGGGGCCGTGCTCCCGCTGCAGGCGACACGCCAGCCCCTCGGCACACTGGCAGCGCTGGAAGATCTCCAGGCCGTGGGCGCCTTTCCGCCGGTGCCGGGTGCACACCTGGCCCTCCCGCAGCACCGGCTTGCAGATCTTGGACCAGAAGTGGCGGGCGCAGCACAGCCCGGCCGCGCAGTCCGACGAGCGCAGGCAGAAGTCGCCCTCCTCGCCTGCGTGGGGACAGCGGGGGATGCTCAGCGAGGGGGAGGGGGACACCGGGTGGGCATCGCTCATCGGGACGCTGGGACAGGGTGGGTGTCACCCATGGGGACGCTGGGGCAGGGCGGGCGTGCCTCACAGGGGATAATGGGACAGGGTGGGCATCCCACACTGATCGATGCCACGGACTGATCCATCCCAAACCGCCCCACGGGCAGGCTGCGCATCCCGGGTTTATCCTCTGGGGTCGGTGGGGCTCGGTGGGCATCCCGGACCGGTCCCACAGGGGACAGGAGGGAAAGGGGAGCATCCCGGACCGGTCCCACGGGAGCAGAAGGGGTGTCCCGGACTGATCCCGCGGGGGACACCGAGACACAGCGGGCATCCCGACTGATCCCGCGGGGGACAGAGAGGCAGGATGGGCATCCCGGGCAGATCCCAGGGGACAGCAGGGCAGGGGGGCAGCCCGGACTGGTGCCCAGGGAACAGCAAGGAAGGATGGGCGGCCTCAGGCGGGACGGCGGGGTCACAGCAGCAGGGACGCCTCACCTTTGGCAGTGGGGAGCCAGGCGGGCGCGGGCGTCCGTCGGGGCAGCGCCTCAGTGCCCGTCTCCTCCGGCTCGGCCGCTCCGTGCGGCGGCTCCGGGGGCGTGCAGAGACCTGCGGGGGCAGTGGGGCGCCTGTCAGCCTCGCGTGGGACCCCGACCCTCCCGCGGCCCCAGCTGCAGGTGTGCCCTGCCCTCACCGTTGCTGCAGGTCATGCCGGGGCAGCACATGGCATCGCGCAGGCAGCGCTTGCGGCGCCGCCGGCAGCCGAGGCACAGCGGGGCCCCACCGCCGCGGGCCGCCCCCCCGCAGAACTCCTCGGGGCCGCAGTCCTCGTCCTCGGCGCACGGGAAAGGCTGGGGGGCACAGAGGAGGCCGGGGGGTCAGCGGGGCCGACGCTCCCATCCCCGCGTGTGTCCCTCGCCCTCCATCCCCGGTGCGTTCCCTCTCCAATCCCCGGCGCGTCCGCTCCATCCGTCTCTTGTGTGTCCCTCGTCGCCTCCACCCCCGGGACGTCCCCCCCGTCCCCGGTGTTCCCTCCATGCCCGAGGTGTCCCGCACTCCATCCGGTGTGTCTGTGTCCCCATCACCCGGTGCGTGCCTCTCCTCCATCCCCGGGGCATCCCCTCCATCCATCTGCGCTGTGTCCCGCCTCTTCAATCCCCTCCATCCCCGGTGTCCCCTCCATCCCTGGTGCGTCCTCTCCCTCCATCCCCGGTGTCCCCTCCATCGCCCGTGCCCCCCTACTCCATCTCCCGGTGTGTGTCCTCATCCCCGGAGTCCCAGCCCTCATCCCAAACGTGTCCCCCTCTCCATCCCCGGAGTCCCAGCCCTCATCCCAAGCGTGTCCCCCTCTCCACTCCCGGTGTCCCG
>VZTD01005029.1:791781-803361 GCA_013397725.1 Rhagologus leucostigma
CGCCCCCCCCGTCGGGGCAGCACGGCCCCAGGGCGCCCCCTGGCGGCCCCGCCGCGCCATCGCTCCCCACTTCCCCCTCCCTGGTCCGGTAATTAACCCTCGTTAATTAACCCCCGTTAATTAACGCGGCTTTTCCCGTGCTCCCGCTTATATCTTTTCTAAGCTCGGTGTAAAGGAGAATGCGAAGTGCCGGAGCAGCGCCCCCAAAACCCCCGGGGTGAGGGATTCGGGACGCCGCAATTACTGCAATTAACGCCCCCCCCTCCCGGTATCGCTGTCCCGGTATCCGCTATCAGCCGTTCCAGCCCCGAACGGCTCCAGCCGGGCTAATAATTGCCCGGGAAGGTTTCGGGAGCACGGCGGGCAGGGGCCGTCAGCAGCGGCTGAGTCACGGCGGGGGGGCATCCNTGAGTCACGGCGGGGCGACATCCCCGGCACGGCCCGGCCACCCCTCCTGCCTGCCCTGGTTCTAGGCTGGAACAGCGAGCGCCACGCCTCGCCCCGAAATCCCGGTGTTCCCTCGGCAGTTTCAGGTGAGGGCCACGTCACCCTGGGGTTTTTATTGCATTATTAACTTCGACCTGCGATTGCTGCATCCCGCAAAGCGATCGGTGACGATTCCCAGCTGCTCCTTGTGCTCTTACCAAATTTCTTTCCCTCCTGAGGCGATGTTTTGCTGCTCCTGCTCCCTGCTTTTGCTCACCTCTGTGTCATAGAAGCATCATCAAATCACGGAATGATCTGGGTCGGAAGGGACCTTAAAGCCCATCCAGTTCCATGGGCAGGGACATCTTCCACTGTCCCAGGCTGCTCCAAGCCCCAGTGTCCAGCCTGGCCTTGGGCACTGCCAGGGATCCAGGGGCAGCCACAGCTGCTCTGGGCAACCAGTTCTGGGAGCAGAATCCCCCTCACCCCACATTTCACCACTGTCCAGGAGATCTCTCCCAAACTCGGCTTCTGCTCTGGAAGAAACCCACCGACAGCCATTCAAAAGTAATTATTTTTATTTCAACTCTATAAAGTATACAACAGGCACTCGGCAATTACAGCTGCAGGGGGAGTACAGAGCGAAACAAAAGCCGTGGAAGTTTATGAAAAAAACCCAAAGCTCCTCAGTCAACATCCAAAGAGTGCAAGCGGCCGATGGCCGGGGCGTGACCGACATCTGCCCGACAAACAAAACCTCTGCCATGGAAGGAGAGAAAATCAGAGTATAAAACACAGGGCTGGGGTAAAACCAGCGCAAATCGGGACTCGGGGGGAGAGGCAACTCCAAATGGGAATTTCCCCTTTTTCTGAGAAAGCCCTAAAAGCGCCCAAGTCTCGGAGTCAGGGCTGGGGAGCCGCGCAGGAGCTTCCAGGGCTCATCCCCGTGGATGCAGGGAACAGGGGAAGGGAAAAGCACGGATCCTGTTCGGTGGAGCGATGCAAACGAGCCTCGTCTTTGCACCGCGGTTTCAGGCCAGGAAAACGCCAGCAGGGGGATTTTTCCCGGGTGGGAGATGCCCAAGGGGGCTGTGTGGGACGGCACGGATGGGTGGGATCTGCAGAGCTTAGCAAAACAGGAATACCTGTCTACGGACTGCTAGGATGTCAGAGAGTAATTTGACCTGCACATCACATTTATACATTTCACAGAAATGACTCTGTATCTCATTAACAGATACACAGCTCTGGTACATTGAACAGAAATCAGAGAACGACGTCATCATTTCTGGAATTCATCGAGATCAGATAATAAAGGCTTAGAAATCGGTAGCAGAAAGAACTGTAAAACGCAGCAAGCTAAGAAAGGACGACAGTTTGAGGTGTGTTTGTCTTTGTCATGCAGCATAACACCAAATTTGTCTTTTTTTTTTTTTTAATAAGATGCCATGGATTTAAGGCACTTGCAACAATGCCAGATAGCCAGTGACGTTCTAGAACTATGGGACAGATGGGTGGACAGGACAGCTGACAGAAAGTTTAATCATACTGACCAACATGACATTAATTCAAGTCTACCTTGACCTAAAAACATTACAATACAAAGGAGGAAATGAAGGAATAATAATGCCGTGGAACTGGAAAGGAACAGAAAGTTCTGTGTGACCCACAAAATACCGACACGAAAATACCTATTTACAGAAATATCTGCTCGTGGTCCTGTTGTTGAAGAGGAGTTTGCTGTGGGCGGTGCAGCTCCAGGAGAAGCTGCGACACCAATCAAAGCCCCTCTGGAAAGACGGGAGCTGATTGCCCCTTCCCTAAAAACGCCGTAGTCCCGTAGATCAGGAAAGGAGACAAAGAAATAAGGACAGGAGGTGGAAACACAGAGGCAATCCCTTGTTATGGATATATAGAGATATATATAAAGCAACTTAAATATATTCTTATAACTGAAGGCTTATCATATACATATGCGAAGTGTTAATGCTCAGGAGAGGCCATGGAAGTCGAGTGAGGTGTTTGATATCAAAATAAACTCAGGTTCAGCACAGTGCACGCTGCAGGTATCAATTCCCATGCCTGGCACAAGGAAAAAAGGGACAGGAAAGAGAAACCCAACTCCTCAGCCCATTCTAGACCCTCCTTCCTGCCGCGTTTTCGGGTCGTCCCCCAAATCCTCGTGGTGCTTTTCTCCTCCTCGCCTGCCAACTGCATCCGGTGTCACCATCCTGGGACAAACTCCCACAGAAAGCTGTTCCCCACACCAGGGGGGTGTGAGGGAAGGATTTGGCTGTTAGGCCTGTTTAAGATGCCTGGTGATTGTTTTAGCCCTCGTGCTCAGCCTTGGCTCTCAGTGCTGTCCATCCCTTGGGAAAAGGTGGAAAAGCCAGCAGGTACTGCCTTTTCCCCGTGGTTTTGAAGGCAAACGACGTTTTAACGGTTAAAGAACAGCAGAAGTGACTGTCCCAGAGGTGTGGCCTCACCCTCTGGAAAACAGAGGGAATTCCAGAGCCACAGACTGGTTTCAAAGGTGTCACACGGCCCAGCTCATGTTAAACAGCAGACATGGCCCACGCTGGCAAAATACCCTTTTAATTAAATCCTTCCACGAAAAACATGCAAAAGAGTTGGGATTTAGCCTCAGGGAAGGAATTTTTTACTGCTCAAACAGACCTTTTCCATGTAAAATGTAGGAAAAGAATCCTTGTCAGCAAGACCTGATCTTTCCACGGTCAGCTCTTGGCAGCTGAGCTCAAATGGGGCAGCACCTGCTCACCCACGGCAGTGAGAGGACCTTCAAGGTCCCTTCCAACCCCAGCCATTCCATCATTCCATCATTCTGTCATCTTTTGGGGCAAGGTCTCTCAGAGAGACCGGAAGCTGATGTTTCCTGTCGGATAATGGGATAAACTTTTAGTCCTGTGAATAGGCAACAAACGGGCACCAAGGAGAGATCCCTCTGCTGCATCCCGTAAACCAGAGGGGGGAATTCAAGCAAAGGAAAAGCAGTGGAAGTGAGGGAAAAGCAGATCCTGGTAATACTGTTTCCCCCAGCTCTTTTTTCCATATGGATTTGGCCATCCCTGTGTTAAACACAGTCACGTGGACCTGGAACGCAGGAGACCTCACAGGGATAATCCAATATCCATTTCCCATCGAATTCCACTGACTTTCCTGTGAAGCTCCTTAGCCTGGAGAGGCATTAGGATTACTGGCAATGTTCCATCAGAGCCAAGACTTTTATTTTCATGAGATCCTTTAAACACGGAAGAGATGTGGACATGGAGACATGGAATCATCAGGATGGAGAACGAAGCCTCTGCTACATATTCCTGACAGGATGGATCAGGGACAGCTTTCTTCCCAGGTGAGGGATGGACATAGCACCTCGAAAGGACATCACAGCTCTCACGTTTTTCCCTTTGGGCCTAAAAAGGTCAAAGTTATCCTTAATTTTATGCCTAATCGATCAGACCGGTGGGCTGCTGTTGCTTTGTTCCAGGACCGTGATTGGAGCACTGTGAAATGGATCAATAGATGCACAGTGGATCGATGGATGTGCAATGGATCAGCAGATGTGAAATGGATCAACAGATGCACAATGGACCAACGGATGTGAAATGGATCAATGGATGTGAAATGGATCAACAGATGCGAAATGGATCAATAGATGTACAATGGATCAATGGATGTGAAATGGATCAATAGATGTGAAATGGATCAATAGATGTGAAATGGATCAGTAGATGCACAATGGATCAATAGATGTGAAACGGATCAATGGATGTGAAATGGATCAATAGATGCACAAAGGATCAATAAATGCACAATGGATCAATAGGTGTGAAATGGATCAATGGATGTGAAATGGATCAATAGATGTGAAATGGATCAGTAGATGCACAATGGATCAATAGATGTGAAACGGATCAATGGATGTGAAATGGATCAATAGATGCACAAAGGATCAATAAATGCACAATGGATCAATAGGTGTGAAATGGATCAATGGATGTGAAATGGATCAATAGATGTGAAATGGATCAGTAGATGCACAATGGATCAATAGATGTGAAATGGATCAATGGATGTGAAATGGATCAATAGATGCACAAAGGATCAATAAATGCACAAAGGATCAATAGATGTGAAATGGATCAATGGATGTGAAATGGATCAATGGATGCACAGTGGATCAGTAGATGCGCAATGGATCAATGGATGCATGATGGATCCATTCCATGATTTTCTCTTTCCATGCCCGTGCTGGTGCCCAGGGAGAGGAGAACTGCCAGCCCAAAGGTGGTGCTGCCACGTGAGAGGAGCGACCCCGGCCTGCCTCGGCAGCGTCTGCAGCACTTGTGCTTTGTTTGGCCAGGCTGACCCAAACGTTTCCAACGCGAAGAGGAAAGGGAACATTCAGTCTCGTCGGGAATACTGCTCGGAAAGGAGAAGGACACGTCCCCACCGCGGTGATGGGAGCGCCGTGCCCGCGCTCCTCCTGGGCGCCGGCGCTGCCCTGCGGAGCTCGGAGGGCGGGAATGGCCCAAATCCCGCACTGGAGTAGCTGCAGCACTTCATAAATTACTACTGACCCTACGGAAAAAGCAGCTGGAATTAAGTGCCTCTTACTCTACGGATCTCTCACTCTGCTAACCAGGAGCGTGCCCGGATCTCTGTGGCGACAGAAAGGCTCTGTGCCAGGACCACCCGTGTCCACCAGGTCACGTCCCAACAGAAAACATGGAGAGCGCTATTGTCACTAAGCAGGAAGTCCTAATGCCACTGGAGTTACTGGAGCAGCATCAATCAAGGCATCATGGTGACCCCGAGCACGAATCCTCCCCAATTCCGGTCTTCCCGTTCCGCTGGCAGCCACGTCCCAGGAAAAGCTGTCCTCGGCAAGGCAGAAGCAGGTAAGAGAAAGAACATTAAAAATCTATGTCCCATCCTGAGTTGTCGTCAGGGGGTGGCTCGTCACTGTCCTCTGGGAAGCTGTCAAAGTTGCTCGTGTCTGTGGGAGACGCGACCTGCGGGAAGAAGAGTGACAAGAAGGGGATGTTCATCCCGGTGCTGACATTCCCTCTTCTTCCCACAGCCACGGGCATCCCAGAGAATCCCCAGCCAGCCGGGACATGCTGCACCCACGGCTTTTTGCTGGGGGATTTCCCTCAGCTTCCCATCTCTCCCGAGTTTTCCCACCCGTTGGAACAAGGTTATCACAACAGACTTGGAAAAAGCCTCCCAGAGCCCGGGATTTCCCATCCATGGCTCCAGGGTCCTGAGCTGCCTTTAAACTTGCTGGCAAGCCTTGCTCAGCCTCAGGATCCTTCCAGAGAAACCCATCTTCCCAGGATGAAGGCCAAGCACGTTTCTTTTTCGGAAATCGTGGCATCTGAAATCTGCCCTGGCTACAGAATGTCTGATCTTCCTGCTTTGTGACAGTGAGGGAAACTTTCTTCCAGTGAGGACTTGATGAAGTCAATACAATCCAAAAAAATCAACAACACAAGAGGAAACCAGCAGCTCTCCAGCCCAAAATAATCAGAGTCTCACTGGAAATTCAATACTTGAAGCTTTACCTAGAGCAGGTAAAGCAGTTTCTGAAGTTTTCAATCATTTCAGTTGTGGAAGACCCTGAGCCAGGGGCCACCTGACAGTCATTGACTCACAGAATTCCAGAAAAGTTTGGGTGGGAAGGGACCTCAAAGCTCATCCAGTGCCACCCCTGCCATGGGCAGGGACACCTTCCACTGTCCCAGGCTGCTCCAAGCCCCAGTGTCCAGCCTGGCCTTGGGCACTGCCAGGGATCCAGGGGCAGCCACAGCTGCTCTGGGCACCCTGTGCCAGGGCCTCCCCACCCTCACAGGCAGATTTTTTTTTCCAGTATCCAGCCTGGATTGATCCCAGGGATTGCCCCGATCCACGTGGCCTTGTTGACCCTCCTGAGATTCCCATTTTACACTGGATGCTGCTGCAAGCCTTGGGAAAAGACGGGAGCTCCAACTCCACCTCTGAATTTAATGTGCTGCCCAACTGCACCAGCATTTTCCTGCTGCTGAACGCACCTTGGGGGAAATCTGGATTAAGGAATACTCGTCTTGTTGTGGAAAAATAAAGCCACCCTATAGAATCTTTAGTTAAAAAGCTTTAATTTCTTTCGGATTATCTGGATCCGTTGACTTTGTGGGTGCTCCTTCACCCTTTGCTTCCTCAGCTCATCTTTGGAAGAGTCCTGAGCTTTTAAGGAGTGGTAAAATCACCAACTGCGGCTGCAGTACCAAGGCTCAGCAGTGTCCTAGCAGCAGGATGTAAATTGGGGTCTTTCCAAAAATCCCGTGGAGCAAGAGCTCTTTGATTGCCTCACCGGTAGTGCCACATAAGAAACGAGAGTTAAAGAGCTGGGAAAAGCCTTTTTTCTTAAAAAAAAGGATCTAATCTCTATGCTTGGCCCTGCTGGCTCCTTCCCAGCTGACAAGGAGAGGTGGATTGAAGGAAAAACGCATGTCTGCCCTCAGAGTGGTGTTTTGGGTCCCTTTTCAGAGCGGCAGTTGAGACTTCGCCAAAAAAACTTGTGGAAAATGAGCTGGAGCAGGACTGACAGCTCTGGGGTTGACAAAATTCACAGTTCATGGGTTTGGAGAGGATCTCAGGAGTAAGGCTGGAGGAGATGCTGCTCCTAAGAGCTCAGGGAAAGGATGAGCTTTGTTGAACCGGGATTAGGGCCAGCCTGGAGCTGTCCTGGAAGAGGATTCCTCCGAAGAGGGATCCCACCTACTCCAGTCAGCCTTGCTATGTGGGGTCAGAGCAGTGTTGGAAATGCTCCTACTAAACTGAAAATCCACCAAAACCAGTTAGGAAAACATCCTGGAGTTTTTCAGGCTACACGGACATCCTGCATTCCTAAGGCAGGAATCCCAAGAGGATGGGAAGGAGCAAACTTGACTTTATTGCCTGACTTGGAATGTGGTGAACTGCACTGCTGATAAATTATAGGCATTAAAAAGAGGCCAGGGCCGGGTTAGACGGGGCTTGGAGCAGCCTGGGATATTGGAAGGTGTCCCTGCCCATGGAAGGTGGTGGAACTGGGTGATCTCGAAAGTCCCTTCCCACCCAAACCATGCCAGGACTGTCGATCGAGCTTAACAGAAAAAAACCCCAACCAAACCCAGCTTTGATCTCTAAAACCTTTCTGAGCTGTTTAGGGAGATATTTGCCAAGTCCTGCTTGCTCCCACTGACTCCAGGGGTTCCTGCATCCCACAGGGCAAAAGCGGGGGTGGGAAACCCTCCTGCTCTTTCCCTAAGCACACTTTGGGATGGCAGATTCAGCCCGGAGCTGTGCCTGCCCCTGCTGCAGGAGCTGCGGGCCGGAGCAATGGGGTGCAATTAAAGCCCCATTAATGGCATTCTCCCGGTGATCCCGAGGGATTAAGCTGGAACAAGGAGGGACAGAAGGGGCCGAGGTAATTTGTGTCAGCTAATCCTGTTTGGTTTCCCTTTGCAGCCGGGCTTTGAGGGCAGAGAGCTCACAAAGACATCAAAGGAAGGGCTTTGCTCCAAAGGAAAATGAGCGGAGCTGTCCCTCCGTGCCCGCTCCGGTTAAACATCAACAGCGCTTTTCATGTAGGACACGGATGCGGGGAAAAGGGGCACAGGCACAAAAGACGGCACAGACGGGAAGGGTAATGCGAATTAAAAGGGAGATGGCATCCAAATCCCACTTGCCTTTCCGTGGAAATGAGAATAGAGGAGAAGGGACAAGGACGCAGCGGAGAGAAGGGGTGGAAGGGGCAGAACTGCACTGAAATGGGAAAAGGAGATGTAGAAACAAGCGGAGCAGGTGAGAGAGAGGAAAACGTGTTGGAGTGAGTGATCCTGCCTCCATCCCCTGCTGCTCCGTGGCTGTGCCCTCCCCAGACTGCCTTCCCTGGGAAGAGCCTGCCTGGAGACCAAGCTCAGCTGGGAATGGGCCTGAAGTGACTTCTTCAAGCATCTCCAGAAGAAACGAAGCATATTTTTCACTTAACCCGATGTACCACTGCCCAGAGCTCATGGCACCCCTGAGGAACCGGCCACAGGGGAGAAAACAGCAACAGGAAAACTTACACTTGGGATTATGGGAGGTGTCAGTGTCCCTTTCCGTAACCCTTCCCAGTTAAAGCCTTCAAACCATCTGAAGGGAGGGAAGAATCCAAAGTTAGACAGGTGTAGCACAAAAAGGAAAGAAAACGGCTTAAACAACAGGCTTCATCTCCCACAGACCTTGCCTAAAAACACCTTTGGAATTTTTCCTGTCATCTTTTTCTTGGGATGAAGAAGGAAGCATGTGCAGCAAACCCCGTGGTGACACCACACGAGTGGAAATGGCCAACACTCAGATGGGAACCATTCCTTGCTGCAGGTGCCCTGGAAGCTGCTCCTTCCCTTCCACAGGCTGGACCCCTCCCACAGGAAACCCACAATGCCCTTTTTTTCCTATGGAATTGGGTTAGCTCCCCACTTCATGCTCAGGAATGTCCCACTCGCTGTTTTCCTCACGTTTGCTCAAGGGGGATGGATGAGCCCTGAGCCTCCCCTCAAAAATACCCATCCAATCCATTCCTGCTGCCGTGGGGATGGGAGAAGAGAAGAGCCAGCACGGATGGATGGGATAAATTGTTCCTGGAATGGGTCTCTCACCTGTTCTTATCCCATAAACTCCTAAGACATCATTTAAGCCCTCCCATGGGACCAGAAGTGGGGGTGGATTTACATTATGGGTAGAAAGTGGTTTTTAGGAGAAAATCAAGGGGTTTGAAACGCCCCTTTCTGGGGGTTGGAGCTGCTGGCTGCTGGAGGAGACACTTACTTGTGCTTTTGGATATCTTTCACTCCGTTTTTCAAGTTCCCTAATCTTTCTGATGGATTGTCCCTGTAAAAGGAATAACAAATCCTAAATCCCTCCGACCAGCCCATTTCTTTGCAAACAACACTCAGCTTTTTGGTTTTTTCTTTCATCCACTTACCTGCATAGTTTTTTAATTAAGTTAGCAGCATTTTTGGCAATCTTCTTTGGAAATTCGATCATGTCTATTCCCCTTAATATGATGTTATAGGTCTTCATGGGGTCTGGGCCTGAGAAAGGGGGACTTCAGAGGGGATGGGGAAGGAAAAAAGATTAAAAACTTGTCTTTAATCAAAATTTGTCTTCAAAACAGCACTGAAGTCTGATAAAATAAATCCAGACAAGAAAAGGTAGATGTCAACCAGGAACTCTTTGCTTCCCACGATCCTAACCATTTCTCATGGAGCTCTGGATGCTGGCTGCAGGGAAGCACCGAGATGTTTTCCATGCTAAACCTCTTCTTCCCATGGCAGCCACGTCCCAACAGCCCGAGGCAGGAGGCTCTGAGCAGCATTCCCTGGCTCATCTCTGAGTGATGGCACCCGATTCCAGCGGGGATTCATTGGCCTTCCATGGATGGGGGGTTGTGTCCAGCCCCGAAGGATGGGCAGCTGGAGGGGCTGGATCCTTCCCCAGCTCCTGGGGCTGAATGATGTGGGATGAGGTGAGGAAGCTCCAGGAAGCCACCACTGCCAAGAGCAGCAGTGATATCCCAAATTAAATATGGATGGAGCCCAATCCACCTCCCCCTTTCCAGCAGTGAGGAACCTCCCCAGCTGAGTGCAAACCCTTCCCCTTTCCCATCGAGTTCAGCCCATTCAGGGCCAAACCCTTCCCCCTTCCCATCATTTCTGGACCGTTCAGGGCCAAACCCTTCCCCTTTTCCAATCATTTCCAGACCATTCAGGGCCAAACCTCCCCAGCTGAGTGCAAACCCTTCCCCTTTCCCATCGAGTTCAGCCCATTCAGGGCCAAACCCTTCTCCTTTTCCCATCGTGTCCAGACCATTTGGGGCCAAAAGGAGATGATTTGAGTGGAAAAGCCGCCGTGGAGTTCCCCGGCCCAGCCCTGCCCCTGGCCTGGCCTCATCGGGGTGACAAGGGCAGAAATGCTGGGATGAACTTCGATGGCCATACCTGCCAGTCAGGAGCTCGTACATCAGGATTCCCAGGGACCAGTAGTCTGCCGAAATGTCGTGACCTTTGTTCAGGATGATCTCGGGGGCTACGTACTCCGGGGTGCCACAAAAAGTCCATGTTTTCTTTCCAAATCCTATTTTCTTTGCAAAGCCAAAATCGACCTGGGGGAAGGGGCAGGGGAGCGTCAGGGCAGGGCATCAGAGGGAATGTCAGCCCTGGGCTCTGCTCCTCTTGAAGTGAAGCAAGGCAGAAAGGAGGATTCCTCGTGGGAATTTTCTCCTAATTAAGCACCGAGGGTCGTTCCAGGACCAGGGAACCACAGTGACCTTTTTGCTGATTTATCCTTGGGAATATTCCCAGGAGGGAAGCAAACACCAGCACCGAGGGTTTCTTGGGCGTTGGAACTTCCTATCACTCACAGCTCAGGTTGATTTATTTTGCTTTTTTTCTTTTAAATTTAAATTAACATGGGCAAAGGATGGTTTTAAGCTGGGAAAGCTGGACAGTTCTCTGGGATAGGTGAGATGGGACTTGTCCTGCACAGTGGGATGTTTTAAATGTCACAGAATTCCAGCTGGAAGGGTTGGAAGAGACTTAAAGCCCATCCAGTGCCACCCCTGCCATGGCAGGGACACCTTCCACTGTCCCAGGCTGCTCCAAGCCCCAGTGTCCAGCCTGGCCTTGGGCACTGCCAGGAATCCAGGGGCAGCCACAGCTGCTCTGGGCACCCTGTGCCAGGGCCTGCCCACCCTCCCAGGGAACAATTCCTGCCCATTCTCTGATGAGAATGATGACCTCACCATCCTCTACCACCCTACACCTCACTGGATTCGGGCCTTAGGGCAATGCTGCAGGGGGCAAACCCCGATGTCACTCAGCAGGTGACACGTGGTGGCTGCCACCAGGCCGTGATGGTGGCTGAGTCACCGTCCCCAGCTGCTCCCACCCCAAAGAGCCCCCAAACCCAGACACAGAGCCCTTGTCCCACATGACTCCCAGGGGCCATCAGCCCCTCCTGGGCCAGCTCCTTTTAGGGGTCCTGTCCTTCACTGGTGGCTGCAGCACCTCCCACCAAGGGAACTCAACTCTCCTCTCCTCTCCTCTCCTCTCCTCTCTCCTCTCCTCT